>CABHPR010101492.1:28753-39416 GCA_902168415.1 Peromyscus melanophrys
GTGTGTGTGTGTGTGTGTGTGTGTGTGTGTGTGTGTGTTTGATGATCATGGTGGGCTCTTTGGAAATTGATAGACACATGGGTAAGTCTCAAGTGTGACATCTTTGTGGGTGACTTTTCCTTGGGAGATGAACAAATGTCTGATCACTTCCAAGAAGGTGCCACTGCCCGACCAACAAAATGATTCCATGCAAGTGTAGCTTGCTGAAACAGTGAACCTATGGGGGTTACTTATAGGAGTTTCACTGAAAAGCCTACCCTAGCACAGGTAAGATGCTAACTGCATCCCTGGAGTTCCCTGGCATAGCCTGCAGGCAGCTTGAATGGTGACATGGCTGGAGAGTCCCTTTCCCACCAGCCCTTGTTACTGCTTATATAACTTTGGGGAGAGGCCTTGCAAAATCTTGCAACTTTGGGGGCTTCTCTTCTTCCTCCAGGAGTGAATGCTTCAGTTTGAAGGAAATGGCTGTACCACATACTCATAGGCTGTATGGCCCTGGGCTTTATAAAATGGAGAACAACTCTACTGTTTCAGAAGCTTATGAGCCCCTAAAGCTGCTTTACAAGTATCAGCTCATGTTACCGCCATCATTGTCAGCATGATTAGCCTTTAATGGTATCTGCTATACAATACTATATGATTTAATTTACTGATCTTATGGAGATGATGACTACATAATATCCTATACAATCATAAATTATGTTACTATTTTCTAGTAAACAGCTACTGCTACTCATTGACTCTTTCTATTTATTTTCTAATGCATCATAATACAGTACCTGGTAGGTCATGTTTCAGGTAGGCCTTATGTCTCTACATCGTACTCTCATTTTATGGATGAAGAAACTGGAGTTTTGAGAGATTATCTCTTTCTCTAAATAGTAGTGAGTAAGAAGAGGGTTAACGTTTGCAGTGAAGTCTAGCTTGAGAGCATTTACTTCTAGCTGTTATTCATTCCTGTCTTCTGGTATTGTATAAAAATATTAGATAGTGTCACCACAGCTTTGTATAACAACATGAACAATTCTTCCTAGGCAGACCATGTCCTCTTGCATTCACCATTAACATGTTTCTCTAAGGGAACAAGAAAGGAATGAAAATGGTTAATTTATTTCCTGAGAGCTCTGAGCCTTGCTGTATTTCTTACTGTCAGCTTCCCATAGCAGTTGGTAGATGGTTGTCCTTAGTTCTCAAAAAGAAATCGAATAATGTGTTAATTCTTGGGTCTTTTATTTGTATAATGGAGCATGAATTAAGCATTTAATAAATTTGTACTTATCTGTCTTTTTAGAAATAGTTGACACAAGCAAAGTTCCTTTCTCTTTTTCTCATTGAGAACAATTGTCTATGTGCTGGAGTGGACATTTCATTTTACTGTCTTTTACAAAAACTTTGTGCAATTTTCCACGAAAATACTTGAACTTTGTATTTTATCTTATTAGTCTTCTCTTTTATGTTATATAAGCCTATTATCTTGGTTAGATCTCTTATATCACAAAACAAAGGGGAAAAAATCATATTTTCTTTCAGCGTGTCTGTAGTTTTTTTTTTTTTTTTTTTTTTTTTAACTTTTAATTCTTTAAGCTTACTGCATCCGAAAGGTTGTCTTGATCATGGAACATGAACCTACTCTCCCCCAACCTCATACCATGGAATATTTTAAAAGACAAATGTTTCATGTTTTTGGGAAGTAGTTCTTATACTTGGGAAGATATTTGTTTTAAAGAAAAAGAATCCTGTAGTCAGCCAAGAATTATACTGTGTAACAATGATTGCTTGTGATAACGTAGGGCCAGAGACAAACATAACCACTAAGTCTGTGTTAGCTTTTACTGATCTATGGAACAGACTAAAATTTATATATTAGATGAAAATTCAATGTCAAAATTAACATTTAAATCAATGATATTAATTGAATATGGGTAAGGATTGTGTTTGCTAGACATGAATTCATACTTGGTATGAATCTGATCCCAACTGCACTGGAGTTCTGTGGATTGGTGCACAGTGTTGACTCAGTTTCCTCTCTGAGTGTAGTGCTGATGAGCTCATTTTCGTGCTCTCCATTATGTCCTGCTGCTTCCTGTTGGGGTGGAGATATCAAATTGATAAGTCCTTTTGTGTTTTTTTCACTTCACTCCAAAGCAATCTTACATACAAAGAGAAAGACAAGTATAGATGCTCCCGGCTTATGATGTGGCTACATTCCGATTAACCCCATCATAAGATGACAATGTTATTGTCAAAAATTAAAAGTGCAACTTCCAAGTGATCTGGCTGTAAAACTTCTAAGGATACACCCCAAGCAGTGAACGTCAGCGTACAGTAGAGATACATGCACACACATGTTAGTTGCTCTTCTTCCCATAGTGGCCACATTATGAAGTCAGCCTAGGTGCACATCCAAAGATGGACAGTTAGAGAAAATGGAGTATATTTACATGGTAGAGTTATAGTTGGCCATGAAGAAAAATGAGATCATGTCATTTGCAGGAAAACAGGTGAAACTAGAGATTATCAAGTTAAATAAAGTAGTAAATGCAATAAGCTGGTTTCACAAAGGCAAATATCACATATTTTTTTATATATGGAATCTAAGGTAGAAAAAAAGAACATGACTATAATAGCGGTTCTACTAGGGATATGGAAGGACCAAAGGGTGATGGGGGCAAAGGGACGATAGAGAGGTCAATATGATAAAAGGGTATGGTATGTGCCATAGGCTTACTATTGCCAAAGCAACCTGGGGAGGAAAGGGTTTATTTCACTTATTCTTTCACATCACTGTTCATTATCAAAGACAGTCAGGACAGAAACTGAAGCAGGGTGGGAATCTGGAGCTAGGAGCTGACGCAGAGGCCAGGGAGGAGTGCTGTTTCCTGGCTTGCTTCTCCTCCCTTGCTCAGCCTGCTTTCTTTTAAAACCCAGGACCAGCAGCCCAGGGATATCACCACCTATAATGGGCCTGGTCTTCCCCCACCAATCACTAATTTAGAAAATGCCCTGCAGGCTTCATACAGCCTGATCTTATGGAGGCATTTTCACAGCTGAGGCTCCCTCCTCTCTGATGACTCTAACTTGTGTCAAGTTGACATAAAACCAGCCAGCACAGTATGCTTATGTGGAAATATCTCAATGAAACCCCTTAATTTATGTGATTAATATATGCTAAGAAAACAAACATTATACGTGGAAAATGCATTTAATTCACTGAACCTACCTGATATGAGAGCATGGCAACAGTGCACTGGAGTGGGAGCTGTGACTTCCTGCTGCTGCCCAGGATCATAAGACAGTTTTAGGCTGCTATCCTGAGAAAAGATCCAAGTTCAATGCATGGATTTTTACCAAACACACATTTTTACACCACCATGAGTTAAGAGACAGAAACTTGAATCATTGTAAGTGGTTGTTGGCAAGAGAGCATTATTTTCATGAAGCAGAATAGATTCAATTAACTTCTGAGATAACCATAGAAATGATGCCACAACATGAAAAATACGTTGTTTTTAAAATCTTACGAAAAATTAAACAGTGGTTCCCATTTCCCATGGCATTTCATAGTCACAAATCTTAAGGCTCAGGACTCAAACAAGGACAGTGTCTAAATTGTTACTCATTTATGAACATTTTAAGTATACATTAGGAGATGACTTGTCTGGATTTATTTTTAAAAACTCTGATCTGAGGAGTCACAGGATTATGATTTAATTTCAGTACTGAATAGTCAGTGATTTAAATTCTTTGGGCTTCTGTCATAGTTTCAATATTTTTTTCAGTGCTAGGAATTGAACCCAGGGTTTTGAGCACACTAAAGTTTAAAATTTTTATGGCATATCTAAATAGAACCAATACTTCAAATACTTAGAGTAAAGTAATTTTGTGTTTAAATTGAGTGTGCTTCTTTGAAGGGAAATGAATATGAAAAATACGTACATTTTCTTCAACTTAGTTCTTAGTAAGGATAAGGGCTTAGAAGATGGGCTTTGAAATGTTAGGAGATACTAAGATTGATAGTTTTGCAAATTGGTTTTAAGTATTTGAATTTATAACTATCATCGTGTTGCAAAATAACATTGATTTTGGAATGGCTTACTTCCTTTCATAGTAATTCAAAACTATGACAGCTCCAGTTTTATAGTGAGCATAAAACCCAGTGAGGTAAGTTCAATGAGGTAAGGTTAGTGTTGGAAGTTTTATTAACAGAATTTTAAGTATTAACACATGACTTACAATTCCCATGTGTTTTCAGAAATTTTCTGGGACTGAACTGAACATTAAATTTTGAACTTTGGACTAGTTGCTTAAAACCATTTAATTTTAGTGTAAGAAGTAGCCAAAAACCTAAGTAAGAAAACAGTCTTTATGAATAGTTGGCTGGCCTACTTACCCACATACGATAGGAATTCTACATTGGTGATACAAAGCACTCATCATACCCCAGCATTGCTGTTTTCAGGACAGGAGGTGATGTGAGGGACTCGGGTATAATTTTTGACAGGTAAATTAGACAAGTGCATCTTTATAATATGAGAGTATAACTTGTGTTATTAATAAGCTGGTGAGTTTAACTTTTATAAGCATAGCTTGTGGTTGTATAATACTAAATATCCCCAAATTATAGCTTCTTGAAATGAAGAGAATAAATTATGAGAGAAAGGGTGTGAATTACAAAGCACTCTCTAGTATAGCCATTGTTTCTCCTCCTGCTGCTTACATACCTTTAAATACAGTGCAGGATTTTCCCCCTTATCTCCTGTATAAGCCTCTGATGCTAGCTAAAAGCTACACATGGGTGGGATTATATGTCCCTTTCTTTTCATGCAGCTTCGGTGCTGACCGCAGTGGCCAGGAAGAAGACACACCTCACTGATGTTACCTGGCAGGCCTGAGAGGTCTCACTGAACTGACCTAATCTCTTGTTCCCCGTGACTGGGAGAGGCATTACAACAAAAGGCTGGAAGCTTTTTGGAAGAAAGAGGCTTCTGTTGGTTTCCAGCTGGAGCACTATCCCTTCTCTATACGTGTGCTGAACTTGGTCTCAGTGGCTGCAATTAAATGGGCGAGGGTTTGTAAAAACATGCAGAAGTTACCCTAATCAGTTTTCTAGAGAAGCATTCCCATAATTTTCCTGCTTCTCCTCTACACACAGGTTAACCTCAGGCCAAGTTCTTCATGTCAGGAGTTGTAGGTCACATAGCCCTTCATCTTTTGGGTATTTCCAGCCATCACATATTGTAGGTGTCCAATCCTAACATCTTGATAGCTTTTCCACATTCTCTGCAGACTGTTCCTGACCAAGCAGTTATTTAAATGTCTTCTCTTTTCTTCCATCCAGTATCTAAGGAATAATCTTTAATCTCTCCCTTCCTCTCTTTCCACATGCATAGACCTTCAGTCCTGCCGTCTGTCTCCTGAGCATGTCCCCGGATGGACTGCATACACAGCTACTTTCTCCTTCCCTAACACTTCTCTCCTCACGCCAGCAGTCTCCCATGTGGCCAGGAACACTGCTTTCTTGTCCTTGGGCTCCATTTAAGCTTCTGTAGTCTGTTTTCTGTACAACAGTCTAAGGAAATATTTTAAGAAAAAGTACTTCAGGTTATCCCAATCTCGGCCAGTGAACAAACTCTGTTAGGCTTTCCTAACATGTTGGTTTTGGTCAGAGGAGTATTCTGCCCCTGCCTCAAATACTTCCTGCTACAGACCTCGTCAAACATTTCTGCAATGACATTTTCTTTTTGTGAGGAATGCCTTTCCTAACCATCACCTGGCAGCTCTTCCTTGAGGAGCTGAAACCCATACTGGGGTGTGCCTTAATTTCCATGGCTTTGCCTTGAAGAGCCCCCCCCCCCCCCACAGTTGGTATGTCTTACTATGTTCTGAGGCCTCAAATTTCTCCTAAGCCTTGTGCTTAAGCTTGTATTAAAATATGTCTTAAAGGAAATTTCCAACTGTGCTTCACTGTTTAAGAAAACATAATCTGATGTGGGTGTTAATTGTGATTGAGATTTGTTTTTTTATGCACAAAATTAAAAAAATGATTTCTAAAAAGAAAACATACATTATGAGTTTCTACTGACATTTACTATTTGAATTTTTTGACTTTATTTGACTTCTTAGGTTTCATATATGTATTTCTCTCCACTTATCATGAAGTTTATTTTTATTAATAATGAAGACATAATACTTAGATGCTCTGCCCTCACCTGTATTCTCATAGCTACCACTGGACATAAAAAGGATACCAACAGAGGGAAGATGAAGAAGTCAGAGTTTCAACTAAGCGCTCAGTAAGAGATAGACACGGTCTCATCAGTAGAGCCAGTTTTCGATAGTGTAACTGCCAAGGAATATTTTTTTTTCCAAAATGTAACTTTTGATATAATTAAAGATTTGTATGAAAAATTTTAATAACAGTGATTATTTTCAATTCTTCTCTCAACAAGACTGCAGTGAGATTTATGCCTGTGGTATGACCAAGCCAACACACTCATAGGTAGTCACTGAGTTCTCTTGTAGAGGTCAGTAGTTTCTGATGGTCATAGAAGGGAAGCCTGGAGGACCCCTGTCTCACCACTGTAGTAGGTCCAATCTGTAGCCTTTCCAAGCATTCCTTGAGGTTTCTATTCTGTCCTTCTGGAGCCATGCATCAGCCTAAGTCAGTGTGATGACATTTCCACAGCAGAGTTAGAGAATCCTTGTTTGATGATGGACAGAAATATGACTGGAAACATTTAAATACAAAAGAGACCCAAATCCTAAATGAAGTTTTATATTCCAAGGGCTGGAACTTGCAGCCTTACTAGAATCACAGACCTGTCCTTACAGTATGATAACTACAGGTCACACATGACTGTTGAGCTCCTGAGGCCTGGCTGGTCCTAATTGAGATGTACAGGAAGTTCAGAATAAGTGCTAGATTTAGAAGACAATCTGAAAAGTGAAATATCTCACATTTTCATATTGATTATATGCTGAATAGTAATATAAATATAATGAGTTACATGACATATACTATTAAAAATAATCTTACTTTTTTTTTTAAATAATGTAGCTCTTAGAAAATCTAAAGTTCCAGATGTGGCTTATATCATCATATTGACTGTGGAAACATGGGCTTAGATTCTGTTTCTGGAGCAGTTGACAAGCCTGCTCTATCCAGTCTATATCCCCAGTCTATACCCCCAGTCTATATCCCCAGTCTATATCCCCAGTCTATATCCCCAGTCTATATATCCAGTCTATATCCCCAGTCTATATCCCCAGTCTATATCCCCAGTCTATATCCCAGTCTATATCCCCAGTCTATATCCCCAGTCTATATCCCCAGTCTATACCCCCAGTCTATACCCCCAGTCTATACCCCCAGTCTATATCCCCAGTCTATATACCCACACACCACTCACCTCATCAAGGAAAATCACCCCTCATATCAGTTATGCTAATAGATCAATTTTCAAACATTCATCAGCTGCAGGGAATATCAAGACGCTTTTTGTAGCTAAGTCTGGATTGTTAGCTTTCAATTAAAGCCTATCATAAACTAATTAACTGCCCTGGAGTATTTATTCCCAGTTGGGAAACACATGTATCCACCCACCCAGACACCTCCCAGCACCTACACACATATCATACATTGTGTGCTGAAATATGTTAAAGTCAATGTTGGACAATACACAATAACACTATGGTCCATGTTAGAGCACAAAACCTCACCTGTTGGTTCTCTACTCTTCTTGAGGGCTATTGATCATCCAGACTTTATTGCATTCCTACAGCATATAAATCAGTGAGTTAGAGGCTGCAGAAAGCACAGTAATAAAATATAATCACAATAGCAAAAATTTATTGAGTGTTTCTGGGTGCCAGCACTGTGCTAAGTTCCTTACTTCTGTTATTATTTAATCCTCAGAACAACTGGATGAAGGAAGTAGTGCTACTGTCTTCATTTTGTGTATCACACCTCAATTGTGCATAAGGTCTATATGGGTGAGTTCGTGGTCATTGCTATGAGTCGGTTGGACAGGTATCTGCAATGTTTGTGAAGATCTGTTTACTTGAATGCTTGCTTATCTACCTATGGAACTCAATGCCATGGGCTTAAGGAGAGCCTTCATTTCCACTCTCATTCTTTCTCATCCCCAAGTCCATGATACCAATTCCAATAGTCATCCCCAAGGATTCCGACTCCGCTTCCTTTGAGCTTTGTCCTTGGATCTTCTCATTTTTTTCCCCTGTCTTTTTACTGTGGAGTGAAAAGAGAGCTGAAGTAGAATTTGAGGTCGTATGTGTAAAAGAGAATGTTGCTGGATCCTAACGGCTCCCTTGGGGGAGGGGGTGAGAAGATGTGGCGTCAATGGCACAGACACTGGGAGTCAGTTGAAGGCATATAACGAGTTCCTTTATTTAATAATGGGGAAGACATACCCTCCTTCCAGAACCCAATCTGTGTTGAAATCTGGTGGCATTGTGTGGTCATCCCTCATTGGCTGGGCATGATCAAAAAGTCTGACTACAATCAGGAACTCTGACAGTGCCTTTTGCTAGGCCCTGGGGCAGACTCCACATGATCAGGAACTCTGACAGTGACCAGGAACTCTGAAATCACCATTTGCTAGGCCCTCAGGCAGACTCCAGGTTGGCTCATAAGGAGTACATTATGTGCATGTCTTAGCAACTGGTCTGAGCCAGTTTCCTCGACCCTATGGGCCTGTCCTACTACAAGAGGACAAGGACTTTTCATTTCTCCTAGGTTCACAGTAAGGTGTAAAACATCTAGTTTAAGAAGCCTACATCTCATCAAATCCAGAAGTTATGGTAACCATTGTTGAGTGGCTTAAGGCCTCATGGTCTTTATTCTAGCCCTGCTGTGACTGGGGGTTGGAGGAGTCCCTGCCTCTCACAGTTCCTTCTATATCTAGACTTTCAGAGGTTCTGGCATCTTATAGCTCCACCATCTACTAAATGTTGCCTCCAGGATTTTCTAAGGAATGGTAAATATTGGTACAGCACCAACAGGAAGTGGTATGCTACATTTGGGCTTAAATCTCATCACTAAAATCCCAGACTGCATCTTTCTGCAAAGGGGGCTAGAAATCCCAGTCTTGTTCACCATTCAGGAAGGAAAGGAGTTGGATGTGAATGAGACAGCGTGGTTACCACCACAGCAAGTTTGGGGTTTGAGGTTATTTTGGTGTTTGTGTCTTTGGAAGCTGTGTATGTTATGTATCCTTCTAACTTTGAAGCTGTCTTCTCATTTGAATGATTGTGAGTTGAATCAAATTCAAATAGACCCTTAACTCAAGTCTACTATTAGGCAAAACAAACAAACAAGACTTTGGATGTGGAATAAACTATCTTGGGGGCCGCTGTGAGTGTTCTAGCTTCATTCTCTTCAAAGTTGCTCTTTATGAAAGTGTGTTTGTTTTGTTCCTGAAGAGTAGTCAAGTAAGTCATAAGCAGCATTTAGTCTGTGACAGTTTTCAAATGGTTCCTTTTCCATCAAGTGTTTTCCTCTCAAGTGTTGCTGTCATTGTAAGATTGACAACAACCACTTTATTTTAAGAATGATTTCTGGCACATCAAGTGGCTCTTGGTGTTATTCACAGTCTGGAAAGTGTTTCTAAAGGCCACATCAAATATGACAGGAAGGCCGGGAACAGTTTATTTAGAACTTTTAGAAGCACACCTCACTATTGTAACTGGTTATAATTCCTGGGTGCTGACATGAAGATTAATAATGCTTAACTCTGATTTTGGCAATTTTGGCAATTTCATTGCCACAGTCCTTTCCTTTCAAGTTATTACCTGGAACCTAAGTGATAACAAATGTTTTATTTTATACTGCCAGATACAAAGTTAATTTTTCATGTGTTCCATGTTTTTATGGACACACACACGTGGACACGGACATACATACATGAACACACAGACACACACAACTGAATCAAAAGGAGATGACCAATTCTCCTAAAATGGAAAGCTGTTACTAGTTTAAACACTAGGCGACTAGGTCTCATGTGGTTAACTGATATGGGAAAAATAGGAGTTCAACCATATGGGTCTTTGTGCATTGATTATATCATACAATTCTCATTTTCTACCCCCCCCCCCCGGAAATGATAGCACTCTTTGCTTTGCCAAGTATTATTATTGAGTCAACTGCCAAAGTTTAAGAGAGAGTGTCAAAGGCTCTTAAAATTATTTGGTGTTGAGTGAAGGGGCAAAGAAAGGTATTCCACATTCCCAAGCAGTTCAACTTTTATCTTTCTACCTGATGTTGGCCCATGACTTAGACAGGAAGCCTTTCCTAACATCTCTCTCTCTTTTTTTAATGATGCACACTGTTAGCAGATATCAGTATGTTAGTGAGGGCTACTTTTATCCACTCCTTCGTACCCATTTTAGAACTATACAGTCTAGTTTTTCATAGACTATGCTCTTTCTTGCCTGCTCTTCACTATCTTTAAACTTGTGTGCATCAGAAGGCCTGCACGCCTGCTTGTGGTTTTGCACCATCTGGAAGTTCAAGTTTGACTTTAGAAATGATGTCATACTTGCTTACTGCAAGCTGAGCTAATGTTGGTCGAGAATTGGATGCGGTTCAGGTCAGTTTTTTATTTTTATTTTTTTTTTAAAAAGGAGCCTCAGGGTTTTTTTT
>CABHPR010101493.1:8370-19053 GCA_902168415.1 Peromyscus melanophrys
TTCTTTCTTTCTTTCTTTCTTTCTTTCTTTCTTTCTTTCTTTCTTTCAAGACAGGATCTCTTTGTGTAACAGCCCTGGCTATCCTGGAACTCACTTTGTAGACCAGGCTTGCCTTGAACTCACAGAGATCCACCTGCCTCTGCCTCCCAAGTACTGGGATTAAAGACATGCACCACCACCGCCCGGCTCATTAAATTTTTTAATTTGTCTCTTACTTATTATTATGAGGCTTTCGTGTGCTCACATGTGCAGGGAACCATGGAGGTGACTTGGCCTAGCTGCCTGGGGAGGCATGCAGTCATAGATTTTTCGGGTTAGAGTCCATGGCTCCTGGGGCACGATGAGTCTTCCGATTCCTGAGAGACAGATGCACTCCCTCAGGCGGTGAAGCATTCAGGTCACTTTGTGCCTCTCTGTAGTCAGGGAAGCATGGAAACTTGACAGGACAATTGGTCTTAGACATTAATCCTGTGTTCCTGTATGACTTGTAAATCTCATTGTATCCAATACTACAAGTGTATTGATCCTGGCAATTGTCATTGTATTCTGTTTCTGATAAAGGTATAAAAAAATCTGATTGCTTTCAATAAAATTGTCACAGCCTCAGTCTCAGTTGTGCCGGGGGCCCCTCCGACCTGGCCTGATTTCATTTCTAGCGGCTGTATCAGTAAGCAAGCACAGATGCTTACACACATGCACCACAGCGTGCGTGTGGAGGTCAGAGGACAACGATCAGGGGCTGGCTCTCGCTTCCATCTTGTTGAGGCAGGGCCGCTGTTGTTTCTGCCATGCTGCATACTCCAGGATAACTGGCCCTCTAGCTTCTGGATGCTTCTTCTGTGTCCATCTCCAGTCTCAATGTTGGAATTGCTAGTCCTGTGGAAACACACCACCACATCTGCTTTTAGCCTTGGATGTGGTTTTCAGAGATCGGTCTCGGGTCCTCAGGCCTGTGTGGTATGGCAAGCGCGTTTACCCTCCAAGCCATCGCACCCAGCTTTTCTTTTTTTTGTTTGAGACAGGGTCTCTGTGTAGCCCTGGCTGTCCTGGAGCTCACTCTGTAGACCAGGCTGACCTTGAACTCCCAGAGATCCGCCTGCCTCTGCCCCCAGGACACTCCCAGTGCTGAGATTAAAGGCGTGTACATGCCACACCACGGCCAGTCGGGTTTTGTCGAGACAGGGTCTCATTTTGTAGCCTAGCTTGATCTTGAATTTGTAATCCTCTCTCCTCAGCTTCCCGAGGGCTGGGGCTATACCGCACTAACTAACCTTCCTTCCTTATAAGTTGATTTTCTTTCTTTCTTTCTTTCTTTCTTTCTTTCTTTCTTTCTTTCTTTTTGTGGTTTTTCGAGACAGGGTTTCTCTGTGTAGCTTTGCGCCTTTCCTGGAACTTACTCTGTAGCCCAGGCTGGCCTCAAACTCACAGAGATCCGCCTGCCTCTGCCTCCCAAATGCTGGGATTAAAGGCGTGCGCCACCACCGCCCGGTCAAGTTGATTTTCTTTAGTCTTGTGTCACAGTATGGAAAACTGGTTGACCAAAGAGCCAGTGTTGATTGTTTCCTCACACTCCAAGCTTCAGCACACATTCCTGGCACACCCACTGCTCACGTCCCTCTCAACCTACTCGCAGTGACTTCCTGAGAGCCCCCCACCCCCTACTCACCCTTGCGTCTGCCTCCCCAAACAGTAGCAGAGCCTGTCAATCACACTAAGGGTCTAGAGTGCCCCCTAGTGTCCCTCCTTAGCCAGTGAGCTCACTCTCTGAGCGCTCCTGCCTCACTGGTGTGGACATGGTGTGGACTTACCGTGTGTCTTAGTTATAGTTTCTATTACTGTGATAAACACCATGGCCAAAAGGGAGAAAAGGGTTTATTCGGCTCCACGACCCAGTCCATCATCAAAGGAAGTCAGGGCAGGAACTCCAGGCAGGGACCTAGAAGCAGGCACTAAAGCAGAAGCCATGGAGGGGTGCAGCTTACAGGCTTGCTCCTCATGGCTTGTTCAGTCTGCTTTCTTATGGTCCCCAGGGCCACCTGTCCAAGAGTGGTACCACCCACAGTGGGCTGGGCCCTCCCACGTCAGTCTATCAAGAAAATGCCCGACAGGCCAATCTTTTTTTTTTTTTTTTTTTTTGTTTTTCGAGAGAATCTCTGTGTGGCTTTGTGCCATTCCTGGAACTCACTTGGTAGCCCAGGCTGGCCTCGAACTCACAGAGATCCGCCTGGCTCTGCCTCCCGAGTGCTGGGATTAAAGGCGTGCGCCACCACCGCCCGGCATTCGACAGGCCAATCTTATGGAAGCATTTTCTCAGTGGAGAGTCCCTCTTCCCAAATGACACTAGTTTGTTGAAAGTTGTTATCAAGTTGAAAACAACAACAACAAAACCACCAGTGCTTGTTTCTAGCCTTGGCCCTGGGTACCTGCTCTCACTGCCAGCCATGTTTGTCCTCTGCATGTTCTGCCCTGACTCTGCCCTCATGGCAGCTCTTCATGGAGACCTCGACTACCTGTGGAATCATCACCATCTTCTTTGTGTCCTCCTGTTTACAGCTGCCACTGTCCCCATCACAGCATTTTATCGATTGCTATGCTGTCACTGGAAGGCAAACTCAAGAAGGACAAGAGCTCTGTCCCCAGAATAGGAACTTAAAGACATCTGACCGAGTCAGAGGATGCCTCAGCAGGAAATGGACAAAGAGGGAGGGCAGAACTTAGAGTGACGACTGCGGTAACAGCTGAGTCACCCCAGTTCTTGCGTGGGTTTAACTTCAGAGCTGGGATATCAGCAGAGATGGCCTGCTCCAAGCCGGTGTGCTAACAGGGTGGGGCACATCCTGGGTGACAGGTCAGTATGTCGGGTCTCCAGGGGTGCTATCATGGGTTAGATTTGGGTACCCAAATCCAGAGAAATACCAAGGACACAGTAAGAGGTCATGTCCCCCAAAGGGATTCCAGAAGGATCTGAACCTGCCACCGCCTCTGGGATCTGAACTCTCATAGGCAGGAGAACATATCCCACCATCTCATCTTGAGATAGCCTCACCTCTGCCTAAGGCAGTCTATAGGGAACATTCCTGGGGACAGTGCTCAGTTCCCTGCGAAGGGCTGGGTCTGCTCCAAGTCCAGGAGCATAGTGGGTGGGCTGGACCAGGGTTTCAAGAACCCTTGGGAGCCTCCACCTATAGTTCCTTGTCCTCCTGGTACCCCTAGATCACAAGTGAGTGCAAATCTCCTATGAAATTGACTAGCTCAGCCTGGCCCTAAGAAAGTCAGGGTGTGTGTGTAAGGGTCTAGACAGCAATGCTGGGACTCTAGAGTTGTAGGGGCTGCGAGGGCAGGAGAATGGCCCTGACTGGGCATTCTGGAATTCCTTGGCCTCTGAACTAGGTGAAGCAAACTCAGAAAGCCCGCCCCATTCATGAGGCCCCACCCACTATGGGTTCAGCCCCATCCCCAGCAGACATCCTTCCTGCACTCTACAAGTGTCCCGCTCTCTACTTTGAAGGCGACTCCTCCTCCACCCCGAGGTCCAGCCCCTACCTCGGATTTCAGCCCGCACCAACCAGAGGAGCCTCAGGCCTCCAGTAAGCCCCACCCTGAAGGCCCCACGGTTTCCCAGTCTTGCTTTGCCCTTGGCCGGGTCCCCACTGAGGAGTCCGCTGTCCCAGACATGGCTCGCGCTGCCGGACCGGAGCGGCGGCTGCTGGCCATCTACACTGGCGGCACCATCGGCATGAGGAGCGAGGGCGGTGGTGAGTCAGCGTACCCACGCCCTAGGCAGAATGGCCTCAGGGCTTGGCCACTGGGAGCTCTAGGGCTCTCCCTTGCGAGGGGGGAGGGGGAGTCGCTTCCTCCGGTGGCTGGGAGTCTGAAGCCCAGACCCTGGAAAGGGTAAGGGGCATGGTAACTCTTCCTGACCTGAAGTGTCCTGAAGCCACAAGGACACAAGGACAGAAGAGGGAGCTGGGAAGACTGCTCTGTTCTGTGCCCAGGGCGCTGGGAAGGATGCTGGAACATTCCACACCCTCTAGTCCGTGAAAGAACGCCCTTAGGGTGTGCTTGCTTCCTTAGGGGAGGGGCACAGGCAGAGGTGCTTGCCTGCTCTCTCCCTGCAGAGAAAGAACCCTTAGTTTTCCCAAGGTAAGGGCCAAGCTGGACTGTCCTCAAGGAGCTTGGGCACTAGGGTGAAGGTCATCCAGGCTGTTTGAAGACTGTCCTCTGACACATCCTGCTGTCTCTGGTTGGGACACCCTGGTGAATGCCCTTGAGGACACCCCACTAGCAGGTGGGACCATGGCCCGTTTGCTTGGCCTTCACTGGAGTGATGGACAAATTAATAACACCCATTAAGGAGCTGAATCCTGGAGGACCGGTTACTGCCAGTGAGTCCCAGGGTACAGTGGATGCTGTACATTGGGTTGGGGGCTGCCCTGAGAGGACCCCTTGGAGAACACAGGCTCCAGAAATGGGTGGCTGCTGGACCCAGGAGAAAGTGTGGCCAGACCAAGAGCAGCAGCGTGAGGGGAATGAGGGACCCATGCTCTGTGGCCTTGTCCCACCTCTGGTCGCTTCCCCTCTAGGCGTGACATATGGGCAGTTTCAGTCCTGTTGAACTCAGCTGGAATGACCTAAGCTAAGGGACAAGTGAACGCTGACCACAGTCCCACCTGTGGTGACATTGTGCCCCACACCCCCTTGGATGTTCCCCTGTATGGTCATCGTGTGCTGTTTCTCTAAAGAAGCAGCAAGGGCATGATGGGTCAGGAAAGTGAAGGATGCTGATGGCCCAAACCTAGGGCCAGTGGGGTGTGGGTTTTCAGATGTGTAAAGATCTTCTAGACCCTCAGGAGCCTGCTCCATGTTCTGGGGTGTGCAAGGCCTAGGAAGAGATGGAGACAGGCAGGACCCTGTGCTAGAAGACCCTTCCTCGGGGTGGCAGACACCCCACCCAAGGAGCTCAGAGCGGCCAGCAGTCTTCAGACCCCTGGCAGAAGTCCAGGCAGCTCCCAGGACGGCATCTTCCAGCTCAAAACTGAGGGCTCTGCTCCCCAGACCAGCTGCTTCTAGAAAAGCCAGCCCAGGCCTTCATGGGACCCCACAGCCTGCAGCCACCGACCTTTCCCTCTTCAGAACAATTTTAGGGAGCCCCGGGCTTAGTCCCCCGAGGACAAGGGAGAACTGGAAAAGAGGTCTGGCCTTTGATGACCCCCTAACAGGATCTGCTCACGTGAATGAGTAGGCAGTGCTGGGACTTGGAGCCTTGGGTCTGCCTCAGGTGTGGCTGAAGCCACCTGTTCTCCAGACACACGAATTTGAATTGGTGCCTCGATTTTCTGTAAAGGGAAAAGGTTTTCAGGAATGGAGCAGAACCCAAGGCACGGCAAGCTGGGGATACACCTAAGCCTGAACCCTGAGACTCCGGCATGCCCCAGCCCTCTGTGTGCCCTGCTGTGGGGGTTGCTGAACTGTGGGCTGCAGGCCCTGCCTGCCTTGCATGGCCCCACTGGCATGAATGATTAACCAGCTTGGCCCTGTTTATGTGGGTCCTGGCCCCTGGTGAGTGGGAGTGGTGGCTTCCGCTACAGAGAAGCTGTTTAGATTGTCGCTGTTGAAACAGCTCGTGTGCCTGCTGGTAAACAGTGCCCAGCACAGTGTGACAAGACCCGCCAGGGTTGGAGAGGGCAGAGGTGACGGCATGGCTCACCTCTTCACCACGCCTTCCAGGGTTCTGTGAAATGTCACAAGTCAGAAAACAACATGTGTCCAATGACCCCAAGCCTAGAGCCAGGTGTGCGTCAGTGACACCTGGGCACCCAAGGACATCCTGTGTTAGCTGGGGGCCTCTTGCCTGCGGCCCTTGGGAGCCATTCCTTGCAACCACCACAGGGGGGCTGAGCTTCTGCACAGAGTAGCCAAGGTTGCCCCTGCCTAATGACCGCAGTTGGCCCCAAACATAGGGTCTTGTCAGTTGGGATGATGCCCAGCGTGGCAGCTGCGCAGGCCAGGAGGTGGTCCCAGGTAGGGTGGGACTCAGCATCCCGGGGTTGTGTGCTTTGGGGGTGCCCTCCATGGGGAAAGAAGGCAGCTTACAAAATTAGAGTCGGGAGTGAAAGCCAGTATTAGAACACTGAAGGGGATCACAACAAAGTCTAATTTAAACAATGTTATGGAACCCAGAATGGGCTTATTGGGAAGCTCCTGTCTCCTGTGCTCCTTGGCTGTTTCCGTCACACACACACACACACACACACACACACACACACACACACACACACAGACCCCTTGTTACATGATAACACGTTTGTGGTTTCTCTCCAGGAAAAAAAGCATAGGAGAGTGTAGCTTTCTCTTGGCTAGTTTTGATGCTTCCCAAGTGCCACCCTTCAAGGCAGGGCTCTAAGGATCCGTACACCCTCAGTACAGTGTGCCAAGTGTCCCCAGGAGCCATTGCCCATGGTCAGAGGCAACATGGACAGGAGAACTTTGCCTTGCAGAGGTGTCCATCAACCCCTAACCTAAATGCACCCCCATCTCACCTCCCCTGACGGTGGACTGCCAGGTTTCTATGGATACTCCGGTGCGGTCTGCTGTCAGGGAACTCAAGTGGAGAGTGGAGGTCTTGGCGTCCTGAGGCTGCCAACCAACCAGCGTTGAAAGCCTCAGGGTCCGTCCCTCTTTCTGGAGACAAAGTTTAAAGTCTCAAGGCCTTGACAGAGAAGACTTCCTGCCCCTCCACTGTAGCATGAATCTTTAAAAGTCTTATTAATAAAACAAACCCAGCCAGGTATTGGAGTAAATGCTGGAAGGTCAGAGAGACAGAATAAGCCACAGCTATCTCACCTCGCTGAATCCTCAGCTGGTCTTGTTTCCTCAGACTGGATGCCCCGAGCCCTCATCCAGAATGGGTCTCAGCTGAACTGCTGCTAGAAGCCTAAAAGCTTAACCAGGCCAAATGCTTACCCAGGCCAAATGCCTCTCCAGGGCAAATGCCTTTAGTTTCTGGTCCTCACGCCCCATATACCTCTCTGCTTTCTACCACCACTCCCTGGGATTAAAGGTGTGGCTTTCTGGGATTAAAGGTGTGTATCACCGTGCCTGGCCGTTTCCAATGTGGCCTTGAACTCACAGAGATCCAGAGGGATTTCTGTCTCTGGAATGCTAGGATTAAAGGCATTTGCTACCACTGCCTAACCTCTATGTTTAATATTGTGGCTGTCCTGTTCTCTGACCCCAGATAAGTTTATTAGCATACACAATATTTTGGGGAACACAATACCCCCACACTCCACCTTCTGGTGGCTGCCAGGGTCCGTGGTCTGCGACCACATTCCTCCCGTCTGTAACGAAACAGCACCGCCATTCTGTCTGCTGCGTTGTCGGGTGAGCTCCGTGTGTGCTGCTCCCCTGCCTACCCGTCCTTACAGGGACACGCAGGTGACCTATAGAGCCACCTGGAAAACCTGGCATGTCTCTCCCTCACAGGATATTTGACACAATCATACCTCCAAAAACCTTGTCACAACAGACAAATGGCACAGGTTTCTAGACTAGGATGCTGGGTGGCTTGGGTGGCTCCTGAATGTGGAGGCGGGCTGATGTCCTGGTCATGCCCGCCTGGGGTGGCTTTGGAGGCCCACGGGGCTGACTAAACATGCAGGGTTCATCTGTTTTCTGCCCATGAAACATTTCTGCAAGTGACAGTCCTAGCAGCAAACGACAGCAACAGCAAAGCACACCCGATAAGTTTTAGGGACTCTGTGCCAGGCCCGGGGGTGTGTCGGAGATAAGGGGATGCCTGTCGAACCTGGGGGCATGCAGTGGTGGGGAACAGCTTTGTCAGCTCCAAAGTCTGCAGGGCTCCTGACCTGCACCTGGGAGGCATGGAAGCACATCTGATTTGTGTTTTACTTGTGCCCACGTTCTCAAGAACGAGGTCTAGCGGGCAGCAGTGAAGGGCTGGCAGGCAGCGGCTGGAGCTGCAGGCTAGCTGGACAAGGGGAAGGGAGTGGCGTTACTATGGAGGGGCTGGCTGGAGTGCTGAAGTGGCTCTGTCCTTATACTTACCCCAAGAACGAGGATGTAGCCAAGAGTACTTGGGGAAGGTAGGCCCCTGGTCAGGTGGTAGGCTGGATGCTTACCGTGGCTGGTGCCATCAGGCTGATGTAGGTATCAAACCTGGCTGACGTCTGGTACTCTTCTGAGGCCAGTAGGTCTGCAAGCTGCTTAAGGGGGTGCTGCAGGGCCAAGGCCTCACCTCGGTGCTCCTCGGCCTTAGCTGCACGTTCTGGGGGTGAGTTACTGGCAGCTTGATTCAGGCGTGGTGGGGTGTGGGGAAGGAAAGCCTGCTCCCCGCTGACCCTGACCAGAGATAGGGGGTACTCCCCAGGGTCCTCAGAAGTGTCATGTCCTTACAACAGCACTTGTGAGTATGGGGTCTCATGGCAAAGGGGCTCTGCAGATGTGGTCAGAGAAGAGGCGAAGGGGGCCTGGCTTTGAAGATGGGGCATAGGGTAATAGTTGGGAATGAGCCCGGTGGACAAAGGTCCCTGGGCCTGCAGCATGTGAGACTGATTCCCGTAGTCAGGGCTTGGCTGCAGAACTTCTGGCAGCAGGCACAGCATGCCCATCTGATGCTGGAAAATGATGAGCAGGCTGTTGAAGGACCAGGGTCTTGGCAGTAGTGACGCAGCATTAGGAAAGGGTCTCGGCAGCAGAGGCTGTGACTGTGTCCAGGTGACACCCAGGACTGACACACCACTGCCTCCTCCTCCTGAGGTCTCATGTGCTTCTCTGGGGGACCTTTTTGTCTTCCCTGCTGTGCCCAAGGACCAGGCATGAGGGGGGGTTCTCACACAGGGATTGGTAGAGCGACTGCCTGAGGAGGTTAGCCAATCTGCCCAAGGTCACAGAGCTGCAGAGGTCAGCATGGCAGCTGGGACTTCGCTCTTGTTTCCTGGGACTTGTTTTCTGCCAGACGGTTGTGCCCTTTAGGGTGTCCTAGGAGCAGGGTTCACAGTGTTCCCTTACATCCGGGTTTCTGAGACTACTAATGCTGCAGGCTGAGTTGGACACTTGTGTGTTTGGCTTTTCTGTTTAGGGGACAGGGACAGGGGGCCTGAGCTGGACTGTGGAGGAGTTGTACACAGTCCATACCCTCTGGGAGCATTTGAACTGGTCAGGGAGCTTATGGGAAGGGTATTATGGCCTGGGCACCAGAGATGGCTTCCTAGAGGGGTTGTCTCAAGCTGGGCCTTGAAGAGCTGGGGGCGGGAGAGGGGGTGCCAACAATGCATATAGGCAGGCGGGGGTAGAATTGTGAGTGTACATGGCAGTCATTGAGTCCTGGAGAGGACCTGGCCCCATGGACCTCTCTTGGTGCGGTGTACAGACATATTTGGGACAAGCAGAGGCAGGACAGGGTAGAGTGGTGCTTAGCGCTTCTGGGACTATCTGGGTTTGAGACTAGAACTCAATCAGGAGTCAGCTCCAGAGGATGATGCCGAAGCTTCCAGATGAAACTGCTACCTAAGTTCCCAGGGGTCTTAGTGGCAGCTGTGGCCCAGCCCTCCCAGTCTGTGATGTCTGTGAGAGTCTTGTCCAGCCCAGCTGACACCTGGCCCCTGCCAGGGCCTGACACCCCGGAGGAAGGGAAGGGTGTTGGACTTGGAGAGTTTGCTATGGTCCCTGTCTGAGTCCACACTCCACTTGGACTCTGCCTGCAGTGCTGCTACCCGGGAGAGGCCTGGCTGCTGTCCTGAGGACGCTTCCCATGTTCCACGATGAAGGGTACGCCCAGGCCCACCACCTGCCCGGGGACACACTGGTGCTGCCGTGAGTACACATTCTTTGGGGTTCTGAGGCAGGGATGGTGTGCAGCTGTCCTGGGGTTGAGAGGGTGGGCAGGTCCTGCCAGAGCCAGGGGGCTCGGCCTCTGGTGTCCTGGGGCCTCCACGCGAGCCATTTGCATGAGACATTTCTGACACTTCTTGAGTTCCTGGACTTTAGAATTGGCCTTCACCTTGAAGTGGAGGTGGACACGTACACTGCAGTGTGCCTGGGACTCAGCTCACTGTTTACCTTGCCACCTCTCCTCCCCACTAAGCTGAGCCCGCAGGGTCAGGAGTAGAGGAGGCTCTAACAGGCGTGGTGAGGATACCTCTGTCTAGGCACCAAAGCTATCAAAAGAGCCTGGGCTGGCCCAGGTGGCCTCTCCCTCTTCAGCATGGCTGTCTCGTGTGTCCTCACTGCCCCTGGCTACCTTATGCCCTTCGTGAGTGAGGTAGATCTCTGCCCTACATGAGCTGGTCTGAACTGGTGTAAGAAATGACATGGCTCATAACCAGCCTGTCTGCCCCTTGGAGATGCATGCAGTCTCTGTCCCTGGGAACTCCAGGTGGAAGGGAGGCTGGGCTTGTACACAGGATGTGAGACTTGCCTATGAGGTGGAGCCCATCCACTTATCACAAAGCCCCTTCAACATGCCGGGGGAGGAGTCCTTGCCAGGCACAGCCCCAACCACACCCCAATGCCTTGCCCCCTACTCCATAGCCCCACCCATGCTTTAGCCCCATCCAGGATGCCATAGCCCCGCCCATATCCTCAGTGCCCACTACTCCATGGCCACGCCCATATCCCCAGTGCCCCCTACTCCATAGCCTCATCCATATCCCAGTGCCCCCT
>CABHPR010101494.1:0-67283 GCA_902168415.1 Peromyscus melanophrys
CATTGCTGATTGGTCTTTAAAACAGTGAAAGAACTGACTCTGATATTGGATAGGGTGAGCTGTAGTAAGACATCAATACTCTTCCTGAATTCCTGGAAAAAGATTGAAGAGATTTTTTAATTTCATCTGTTTTTTGCTGTTCCTTTAATTCCTATTTTTCTTCATTTCTGTCTCAACAGATCCAGCCAGCTACTTTCATTCCTAGATAAAATTCATCTTCCTACACAACCCACAGAGAATCAGTTAACTGTGTTTTGTTATGAGAAAAATTCTATGAAAATCCTGACACAAGAAAAGTTTAGCCTTCAGCTTACTACTTAACAAGATTTTATTTGATTCCTCAGTTGCTTGGACCTTGAATCATGACACTGAGAGCATCTCCTATGGGACTGGCCTTTGGCTACTGCCCTCCTACCATCTTACAATGCTTTCCTCCTTTCATTTCTTGGCCTCAATCAATAGAATAGAAAAATTCCTTATTATATTTTATGGAGAAAAAGAAGCTTTCTTCTGTCTTCCTATGCAAACTGCAGTATTTATCTTGTTAAATCTCAGAATGATCAGAAGTGCTTCATATTCTCTAGAATTTAGCAGCACAATGATATGTTTTATTTGAATCTATGTCACGAGGAGACTCATGATTTTAGTCCAGTTCTCATCTTAAAGGAAATAAAGAGGTCTATATTGTCTACAGTATTTTAGAAGAAAGGAAGCAAATAGAAGAAGGGAATGAAGGAGAGGGAGTAAGACATGCAGGAAGAGAGGGAGAGTGGAAGGAGCGAGGGAAGAAGGAGGGAAGAAGGAGGGAAGGAGAGGGAGTCTTCATTAACAAGTCTTTTGCTTCCATAATACACACATCCATGCACAGTGGCTAGTTTCATGTCCCCTTGACACAAACTGGAATTATTTGTAAAGAGGGATCCTCAATTGAGAACATGTCTCCATGAGATTGGCGCGTGGAAGCTTGTGGAGAGGGCTTCTCCTGTTGTGGCTGGTGCTACCCCTGAGCAAGTGGTTCAGAAGTATGTAAGAACATTCAGAAAGCAAGCCTTGAGGAGAAAATGAGTAAGCAGCACTCCTCTGTGGTGCCTGTATCATTCCAGCCTCCAGGTTCCTGCCTTGACTTCTTGCCCTGACTTTCTTCTGTGATGGAGTGTGACTTGATTCTTGGGGGATCCAACAAACAATTTCCTCCTCAAGCCATTTTTTGGTCATGATTTTTATCATAGCAAAATAAAAATCATAACTAAGTCAGCAAGCTTATATGAAAATGAAATATTAGAAAAAATAAAATACAAGAAATTAGTACAGAAAAATGAGACCTGCAATAATTGAAGAGCAGAGCTTTTTACACATTTTTAAGAGCAAGTTTTTATTGCTTTGCTTTCAATAAAAATGAGACTATATTTTACCTCTTCATTACTCCCAGAGTCTGGTTTTCAATGTCTAGAGTTACCAGGCTCTTCTCTTTCAAGCAACTTCTTGTCCAATTATGCAAACACAGCAGTATATGCTCTGAGGAACACAGTACAGTGTGAAATACAAAATAAATAACCAATATCATTTATTTAAGATGCAGAACTGCCAAGAAATACTCAGAGCATGTCACTGATTCACTGGTATTATTGGTGAGGTTCTACTGAAAACACAGGCTTTAAAATAAAAATATTACAAATACTCTGGGTTTGGAAGTTTTAGCTTAGCTAAAAATTTCAAATCTTTCAAAATTTAAAGCAATTTTGAGAAACAAATACTGAGTATTCATTAATTTAAAAATAACATCAAACTTTCTCTGAAGCTATACTTGTTTTGGCTTTCTCTTGGAAACATTAAGGTTGTTTCTGTAGAATTAAGAGATGTTTTTGTCCTCTCTCAGATTGTCTAGCCAGCAGGTTGCTCCTTGAGGTTGGGACCAAGTGAAACCTACTTATATTTTGTCATCACCTTGCTAAGTTAGGACAAAGAGTATATATGATTTATTAATTAGATGCCTAATTGAAAAAGTCCACAATGTTCTCTAGAGTGGAAAATTCTTGTTTTTCCTTAATATTGGTTGAAAAGCTTGTCAGGTTGTTCTTAAATTTTCACAAGTTTCTACCCAGGTTTACAAACCAAACTGTCATATTTTACTGTGAGAAATAAAAAGTTCAGTGACTATTTTTTAAATTTAAAGTATGTTAGCAAAAGTCATGATTATTCACAGCAAAAAATAAGTGTGTGCCAGATTTTTCCTGAATTCTTTTATCAATGCTTGAATAATTATCTGAATATTCATTAACTGAAGAGGAAAAATTTAAAAAGAAAAAAAAACCTTGATATGTCAATTAGGTTGGAAGTTAAATGTAACAATTCCTCACAAATACTTTCCAAAGATGATTTTTGCTGGTGATAACATAACTAAGCAAAAAATAGGAGCGACATTATTATGTATTATGTATTATCTTATTTGTGAGTTATCTGCTATGTTGCTGAATCCTAATCTCAAACACTTAAATGTTGTTTATATACCTACATTTCTATAATTATGAGAATATGTAAATAACAATCACACAATAAACCAAATATATTCACTGGATTACATAATGTTACCTATTGAGTAATTTGCAAAATTAGTCATGATAATGAGATGAAATGATGGCCTGGATGAGGCTGAAGTTAATGAGACATCAAGAACTCATTTTCAGAAACTTCTTCCTACATCCTAAAATCCTCTTGGCACTAACATACACAGACAAAAATGCTTATGTCCATGAGAAACTCTGAAAGAAAATGACTGGATTTAGCTACCAATTGAAGAATAATAAGTATATATATATATATATATATATATATATATATATATATATAGTTTATTTCTGAATTTTCTATGAAGCTGTTTTTATTAATGATCAATGATCACATGCTATTTAACTATTATCAAAACAAACCAGTTGGTATATTCCTTTTAGAAAAATAGTCTTGGCCGGGCGGTGGTGGCGCACGCCTTTAATCCCAGCACTCGGGAGGCAGAGCCAGGCGGATCTCTGTGAGTTCGAGGCCAGCCTGGGCTACCAAGTGAGTTCCAGGAAAGGTGCAAAGCTACACAGAGAAACCCTGTCTTGAAAAACCAAAAAAAAAAAAAAAAATAGTCTTACAGTGTGTAGTTTTCCACTGTATACAATAATTGAGCCATTTAGACATGAAAAGATCTGTTGCATATGTTTCAATGTTTCAGTCAACTTTTCTACTGCTGTGACAAATACATGACCAAGGCAATGTCTAAAAGAAATTTTGTGTGCTATCAGAATTCAAAGCCCATGACGGCAGAGCAGAGTAATGGCAGTAAGAACACTTGAGAGGTTAATCTTTTAAATCAGAGAGAGAGAGAGAGAGAGAGAGAGAGAGAGAGAGAGAGAGAGAGAGAGAGAGAGAGAGAGAGAGAGAGACTGGGTATGTTAGTCAAAGTCCACCTCCAGGTACATGGTTCCCCCCAAATAAAGAATAAATAAATGAATAAATAAGTAATAAATAAGCAAATTACATAATTCTAGCATACATGTAACAGTATACATTATTATTCCAAAAGGGAGAACGCAGGCCTAGTTAGAAATACTGAACCAAAGCAAGATTAAAATCAGGCAGGCCAAACTCAAAATCCTGTAGTTCCATGTGGTAGTATTGTATTCCCCAAAATATTGTGTACCCTAATAAATTTATATGGGGTCAGAGAACAGCCAGCCACTTAGATACAGAGGCTAGAAAATAGTGTCACTCACGCCTTTAATCCTAGCATTCCAGAGATAGAAATCCCTCTGGATCTCTGTGAGTTCAAGGCCACATTGGAAACAGCCAAGCATGGTGACACATGCCTTTAATCCCAGAAAGCCAGCCTTTAATCCCAGGGAGTGGTAGTAGAAAGCAGAAAGGTATATAAGGCGTGAGGACCAGAAACTCCAGGCATTTGGCCTGGTTAAGCATTTGGCTGGTTAAGCGTTCAGGCTTTTGAGCAGCAGTTCAACTGAGAGCCATTCGGATATGAGGACACAGAAGCTTCCATT
Organism: Peromyscus melanophrys; assembly: GCA_902168415.1. Taxonomy (NCBI): domain Eukaryota; kingdom Metazoa; phylum Chordata; class Mammalia; order Rodentia; family Cricetidae; genus Peromyscus; species Peromyscus melanophrys. The sequence goes on from CABHPR010101494.1 coordinate 4,038, forward strand.
CTGAGGAAGAGGACTAGCAAAGAAGTTGGCCAAGTGAGGTTAGCTGTGGCTTGTTCTGGTTCTCTGACCTTCCAGTGTCCACCCCAATAACTAGCCTCAGGTTTGATTTTATTAATAAGACTTTTTAAAATTCATGCTGCAGTTCCATATTTTTTTCTCTCTGTAACCTTTTGAGCTGTGCTGCCGTGGTTGACATGGTTCTCTGCAGTATTGTATTTCAATAGCCTATTAGTATGGCCTGTTAAGACTTAAAGCATTCAATGGATTTCCTAGTCAAAAGTCCCAATATTTTCCACATTTCTACAAAATACTGCACAGGCAGGCTTGTCACAGCAACAGGCCACTCCCTGATATCAATTTTTCTCTTCGCTTTCTGTTGACATAACAAAAACCATGATCAAATGGTCAAATGCAGCTTGTGAAGTAAAGCATTTAACTTGGAGCTTTACTGGTTCAGAGGGGTAGACTCCATGATGGGAAAACAAAGGCAGAAAAAGCTAAGAGTACACTCTTGGTCCATAAGTAGAAGGCAGAGTTCACAAGTAGAAGTAGAACTCACACTGGGAATGGTGAGTCTTCTTTAACCTTAAAATCTACCCCTGGTGATGCACCTTCTCCAATAAGGCCACAACACTTTTTAAAATGATTTATTAGTAATAGTAGTATTAAAATTTTTAATAACCTGGGTGCAATTTCCCATCCCTCTTCTTCTTCTGGTCCCTCCCACTCGCCTCCTCCTATTCACCCCATCTACCCTTCCTCTGTTTTTATTCTAAAGGGGGCAGGTCCCCTATAGATGTTAACCAAACATAGCATGTCAAGTTGCAGTAAGACTAAGCACCTCCCCTCTTGTGAAGGCTGGACAAAGCAACCCAGTATCAGGATAAGGGTCCCAAAAGCTGAAAAAAAAAAAAAGAGCCAGAAACAGCACCTGCTCCAAAAGTTAGGAGTTCACAGGAAGATGAAGCGACTCAATTCTAACATATATGCAGAGGGCCTAGTTCAGTCCCTGGTTCCCTGGATGTTGCTTCAATCTCTGTGAGCTCCTATGTGCCGAGTTGAGTTAATTCTGTGGGTTTTCTTGTGGTGTCCTTGATCCGTCTGTCTCCTACAATCCTTCTTCCCCCTCTTCTGCATGATTCCAGGAGCTTCACCTATTTTGGCTGTGGGTCTGTGCATCTGTTTCTATCAGTTGCTGGATGAAGCCACGCTGATGACAATTTGGCTAGGCACCAATCTGGTAGTATAGCAGAATATCATTAGGCATCATAACATTGACATTTTGTGTGTGTGTGTGTGTGTGTGTGGGGGTGTCATGTTTGGTTCTATCCTAGGTCTCTGGACTATCTATCCTCTGGGTCCTGATGCTTGTGGCAGTATCAGGGTTGGGCTCCATCTCATGGCATGGGTCTCAAGCTGGACAAGTCATTGGTTGGCCACTTTCAGAATTCCCACACCATATTTACCCCAGCACAAAATGTAGGCAGAACAAATTGTAGGTGGAAGGTTATGTAGCTGGTTTGGTGTGCCAATCCCTCCAAAAGAAGCCTCACCCAGTTAGAGGAGAGGGACAGTTCAGGATACAATCCCCAATTATTACATGTCTTAGCTAGGGTCACTCTTGTAGATTCCTGTAGTTTCTACTGTACTAGGTTTCTACCTCACCCAAAAATATTATCTTTTTCTCTTCTCTCTTCTAGTACTCTCTCTTAATCCATTTACCTCCAAACTGATCCCTCCTGTTCCCATTCCCACCTGCCTCAAATCAACCCAAGAAATCTCTTCTGTTTCTCCTTCCCAGGGAGATCCAATTGTCCCTGCTTAAACCCTCCTTATTACTTAGCTTCTCTGAGTCTGTGCATTATAGAATGGTTATCTTTTACTTTACTTCCATTTTCCACTTATAAGTGAGTACACACCATGTTTTCTTTCTGGGTCTTGGTTACCTCACTCAGGATATTTTTTTCTAGTTCCTTACATTTGCCTGCAAATTTCTTGATTTTATTCTTTCAACAGGTGAATAATATTTCATGGTGTAAATATACCACATTTTCTTTATCCACTCTTTGGATGAGGGGCATCTCAGTTAGTTGTGTTGAGGTTCTGGCTATTATGAATACTACTACTATGAACATAGTTGAGAAAGTATCCTTGTGTTATAATTGAGTATCTTTTGGGTATTTTGCCAGATTGGTAGCACTAGGTCTAGAGGTACGTTGATTCTCAACTTTATGAGAAACCTCCATATTGTTTTCCAAGTGGCTATGTAAGTTTGTATTCCCACCAGCAATGAAGTAGTGTTCCCATTGCTCTATATCCTCAACAGCATGAAGCCATACTAACAGTTGTAAGGTCGATGTTGAACATTTCTTTAAGTGTTTCTTGGACATTTGAGATTGCTCTGTTAAGAATTCTCTGTTGAGATCTGTACTCCATTTTTAATTGGATTATTTGGTTAGTTGAATTCTAGTTTACTGAGTTCTTTATATATTGAGTGCTCTCTATATATACTGAGTATCAGGGATGAGCTCCCTTTCATAACATGCATCTCTGTAGCTGGAAGTTTTTCTTGTGTTCCCGCCTGGCCCACAGTCAAGACAAATCTCTCTCACCCACCAGTCCTGCAGCTGATTGGAGCCAAGTAAGCACACAGAGGCTTATGTTAATTAAAACTGCTCTCCCATTAGCTCAGGCCTACCACTGACTAGCTCTTACATTTAAATTTAGCCCATTTCTGTTCATCTATATGTCGCCACATTTTCTGTGGCTTTCCCTGTGTAAAGCAACTTCCAAAACTCTGGAAACGACTGATACAGCTGCCTGCCTCGACAGTCATCCAAAATTCCTCTGCAGCATTGGGGCATCCATCTTCAGCCCATATGCCTAGTCAATACAACATTTTTGTCAAGCAGTCCAGGCAAGAACAGTTTCTTGCCCAAATGGCTATTTTTGCCAAGAAGAAGACAAACTCCCTATGGAGTGTCTTCGATGCCCATCTTTCTCTCTGAAGTAAATGGATGCTACCAGGAGGAGAAGTATCTCATTGTCCAGAAAGTCTAAGTTTTTAAAACATGTTAAATGCCATATTCTTTACGTCTTTGAAGTGTTTGAAGATTACCTACCTAATTGAATTGTATCTATGTATATCTAGAAAACTTTACATGATTATAAGTTTGACTATCATAGAAGACTAATTATTAATCTGTATTTTTTAATTATCCATTACAATTTAAACGAGCAACATAAACAAAATACCTTACAAAAAGAGTAGAAATATCCATAGAGCATAACAAAGTTAACTTTAAATTTGTATCAATAACTAAAATCTATATCAATGTAAAACATTTTAAACAAGTTGCTCTTTAAAAGTAGATTCAACAATCCACCCTTTTATCCTATCATATCTATATCTTATATTTCCATATCATATCCCCCTTTCTTCTTTTAGAAAGATATTGACTATGACCAATAACAAATTGTAACCAACAACCTAAACAAAGATAAACATCCATAATCTATTTTTTGGGAATGTGGACATACTTTTCTTGGCTACTTCCTGCTGATAAAGGGCACTGTATTCATATGGGGATCCTGAGAAAACTAAGAATTATGGTCAAGGCTGTTGAGCAATTCCGTAAATGTCTTTCAGCCATTTGAGCTTCTTCTTTTGAGAATTCTCTGTTTAGCTCTATAGCCCATTTTTTAATTGGACTGATAAGTATTTTGATGTATAGTTTCTTGAGTTCTTTATATATTCTGGAGATCAGCCCTCTGTCAGATGTGGGGTTGGTGAAGATTTTTCCCCTTCTGTAGGCTGTCATTTTGTCTTATAGACCATGTGCTTTGCCCTACAAAAGCTTCTCAGTTTCAAAAGGTCCCATTTATTAATTGTTTCTCTCAGTGTCTGTGCTACTGGTGTTATATTTAGGAAGTGATCTCTGGTGCCAAGGCATTCAAGACTACTTGCTACTTTCTCTTCTATCAGGTTCAGAGTAACTGGATTTATGTTGAGGTCTTTGATCCACTTGTGTGGTGATATTGTGTTACCCAAAATATTGTGCACCCTAATAAACTTATCTAGAGTCAGAGAACAGAACAGTCACTAGATACAGAGACCAGAAAATGGTGGCACACAAGTCTTTAATCCTATCACTTGGGAGGCAGAGATCCATTCCCATCTCTGTGAGTTCAAAGCCACACTGGAAACAACCAGGCATGGTGACTCATGCCTTTAATCCCAGGAAGTGATGGCAGAAAAAAAAGAAGGTATATAAGGCATAAAAACTAGGAAATAGTGGGTTTAAGCTTTTAGGCTTTTAGCAGCAGTTCAGCTGAGATTCATTCTGGATGAGGACTCAGAGGCTTCCAGTCTGAGGAAACAGGATCAGATGAGGAATTGGTGAAGTGAGGTAGCTGTGGCCTGTTCTGTCTCTCTGATCTTCCAGTGTTCACCCCAATACCTGACCCTTTTCTTTCTTTTTTTTTAAGTAATAAGACCTTTTAAGATTCGTGTTACACATTTTGACTTAAGTTTTGTGCATGGTGACAGATATGGATATTTGCAATCTTCTACATGTTGACATCCAGTTATGCCAGCACCATTTGTTGAAGATGCTTTCTTTTTTCCATTCTACAGTTTTGGCTACTTTGTCAAAAATTACATGTTCATATATGTGTGGATTAATGCAAGGTCTTCAGTTTGGTTCCACTGGTCCACATGTCGGTTTTTATGCCATTATCAAGCTGTTTTTATTACTGTAGCTGTATAGTAGAGCTTGAAGTCAGGGATCGTGATGCCTCCAGAGGTTGTTTTATTGTACAGGATTCTTTTGGCTATCCTGGGTTTTTTGTTTTTCCATATGAAGTTGAGTATTATTCTTTCCAGGTCTGTGAAGAATTGTGTTGGGATTTTGATGGTTATTGCATTGTTAAATCAAGAGCAGATAAACTATTTAATTAGACCAATAACCCCTAAGGAAATAGAAACAGTTATTAAAAGTCTCCCAACCAAAAATATCCCAGGACTAGATGGTTTCAATGCAGAATTCTACCAGATCTTTAAAGAAGAATTAATACCAATGCTCTCTAAATTGTTCCACACAATAGAAACAGAAGGAATGTTATGAGGCTACTGTTATTCTGATTCCCAAGCCAAACAAAGATGCAACAAAGAAAGAGAATTGCAGACCCATCTCCCTCACGATCATTGATGCAAAAATACTCAATAAAATATTGGCAAACAGACTCCCAGAACACATCAAAACAATTATCTACCATGATCAAGTAGGCTTCATCCAGAGAAGCAAGGGTGGTTCAATATACAAAAGTCTGTCAATGTAATACACCATGTGAACAAACTTAAAGAAAAAACATATGATCATTTCATTAGATGCTGAAAAGGCCTTTGACAAAATACAACACCCCTTCATGATAAAGGTCTTAGAGAGATCAGGAATACAAGGAACATACCTCAACATAATAAAGGCAGTTTACAGCAAGCCAACAGCCAACATCAAATTAAATGGAGAGAAACTCAAAGCGATTCCACTAAAATCAGGAACACAACAAGGCTGTCCGCTCTCCCCATATTTATTCAATATAGTACTTGAAGTTCTAGCTAGAGCAATAAGACAACAAAAGGAGATCAAAGGGATACAAATTGGAAAGGAAGAAATCAAACTTTTCCTATTTGCAGATGACATGATAGTATACATAAGTGACCCCAAAAATTCAACCAAGGAACTCTTACAGCTGATAAACACTTTCAGTAATGTGGCAGGATACAAGATCAACTCAAAAAAATCAGAAGCCCTCCTATATACCAATGACAAATGGGCTAAGAAAGAAATCAGAGAAACATTACCCTTTACAATAGCCACAAATAATATAACATACCTTGGGGTAACTCTAACTAAGCAAGCAAAGGACCTGTATGGCAAGAACTCTAAGTCCCTGAAGGAAGAAATTGAAGAAGATATCAGAAAATTGGAAAGATCTCTCATGCTCATGGATGGGTAGGATTGACACAGTAAAAAGGGAACCAGATTTTTAAGTACAGCTTAATGATTCTTTGAATTTCCTCAGTGTCTGTTGTTATATCCCCCTTTTTGGTTCTGATTTTGTAAATTTGGATATTCATTCGCTGCCTTTAATTAAGTTTGGATCATGGTTTTTCTATCTAGTTGACTTTCTCAACAAGCCAACTTTGTTTCATGGACTCTTTGTATTATTCTCTTTGTTTCTATTTTATTGATTTCAGCCCTCAGCTTGATTATTTCCTGTTATCTCTAACTCTTTGGTGCCTCTGGAGAATTTCTCTCCAGCTCCCGCCAAGCCCCGGCAGTCTCACAGACCACTTATAAAATAAAAACACAGACTCTTATATTATTTAAACTATTTGGCCTAATGGCTCAGGCTTCTAGCTCTCTGGTTCTTTCATCTTAAATTAACCCATTTCTATAAATCTATACCTTGCCACATGGCTCGTGGCTTACCAGTATCTTACATGTTGGTACTCATGGCAGCAGCTGGTAGCGTCTCCTGACCTCAGCCTTTCTGTTCCCAGAATTCTCTTTTCTGTTTGTCCTGCCTATACTTCCTGCCTGGCTACTGGCCAATCAGCATTTTATTTATACAGAGAGATATCCACAACATTTTCTTTTTTTTTTCCTTTCTTTTTGGTTCTAGAGCTTTCAGGTGTGCTGTTAATTTACTAGTATAAGATGAATTTATTCATTTATTCTTTAAGGACCTCTATATCTTTATGGTTTTAATGCTGTTTTCTTGTGCTTATGCTATGTTGGAATATTCAGGGCTTGCTATAGTGAGATGGTTAGGCCCTGGTGGTGACATATTGCCCTGGCCATTATAGATTTTGTTCTTACATGGATATTTAGATATCTGGATTTGGAGTGATTATAAGTCTAGGTGCTGATTTCTGGGTTTGTTTTTGTTGGATGAGGGGTTTCTTTCTTGGCTTCTGTTTCCTCTATGGTCTTCTGTCTGAAGTGGCCTGATTTTTAACTAGCCTAACCTTTGATGGGGTAAGAGGCTTCTTGGGTTCAGAGAGCTGGCCTGTCCTCTGGTTGGATTGGAGGTGTGGACTGGGATATGATCAAGGCCACACATCTTAAATTCCCCAAACAGTTCCACTAATCAGAGGTCAAATATAAAATATCTGAGACTATGGGGTCTATTATCATTCAAACCACTACAAACTATAACATAATAAATTACATTTTAAACAATTGTATAGTTATCATTTCTGTATGTTATATATATGAAGATATCTATTAGGAACTATTAGCTCATCGAATATATGGATGTAATTTCCCACAGTTTTCTGTTTCATGTTGGAAACCCAGGATTTGTGGTAGAATTTGAAGAACGCAGACTTGGAAGGCTGATATGATAATGGTATCAATTATGAATGTTGTATTGTGACTTTATCATTTAGGCACAAAGGGAAGGAGAGTACTGATCCCACATAGTTTAAGAATTTAGGCAAAAATATTGTCCACTTCACCCACTTAGATTCCTAGGATATATAATGATCTTTTCTGACACTAGGTAGAGTTGTCTGCTTCCTTAGAATACTTCAAATGCCAACCTACCTAAAAGGCATCCATCAGACCCACTCAGGGATATTTAGCTATAAAGCTGGGCATGCTATGATCCAGTTAAGTTACTATATAAAACAAACAATCACTGGGTCTATTTTACTAAGAAAATGTATACATTATTCATGTTTCCTTTGAAAAGAAGAACCAACAAAAATCTCTTATCGCCACTTCCAAATGTGGAAGTCAAATGCTGAGTTTTAGCCAACATATTCCAGAATGGGGGTTAAGGGATATTCTGTTGTGCCCTCAGGGGGAAAAAAACAGTCTAAGCTTTATTATTATTTCTGCTATTTTTTTTATTTCAGACTCATTTTTCCTTGGAGATTGTTAACCACCTGTTTTTGTTTTTCTTGAAATTGCTCCAAATATCATGGATTTTTTTAAACGTTCAAATTAACCAAATATTATACCCATTACAATATAAAAGTTTTTCTTATGAATATGTGAAGGGTGAGATTTAACATTTAGAGACAATGTTGTTCTACTGTGGAGTAGTCAGTGGGTATATACGTGATAGGATGCTGGTGCTTGCTGTGATATAATCATATTAATGGCACCCATCTTATTTCACTAAACTGCAGTTTTTCTTAGGCTGAACACAATGGATTTTTTTTGCATATTTTTGATTTGCCACTTTTGTGAACACTATTCATAAGTTTTTAATATTTATGAGATGATTATTAATATCACATAACCCCAAAGAGTGCCCTTTATTTTAATATCTTATGAAAGTTGAGTTGTATTTAGTTCATTGTACTAGGTTAGAGTTTTTCACCTTTTATTTGTTTGGTGCCTGTTGCATCCCACATAGAAAAGAAATTACAACTCCAGAAACTATAAACTGAACTACTTTTACATTTGCATTACAGAATAATTATGGCCACTTTTCTATCTTCAATTTTAACATGAAAAAGGAGACCTACTTTAAAATAATTACCTGCAATTTTGACTTGACAAAGATGTCAAAGCTTATTTCCTTCCCTACATTTCTTTTTGTGGTGTTCTGGATTAAGAGTAAAATGTTTTGATGTGGTATCTACTGTCACTGCATTTCATGTCTAGGATGATATAATTATGAAAAATAAAGCTTGACTCAGGGAAGCAAAGAAAAGACTTAAATTAGTTTCTCAAGACTCCTTTCACCCATTTTTTCATTTCTTTTTTTCCCTCTGGAGAAAAAAAATAAAAAGAGATAACAGTATCTCTTTCTTTTTGTTGTTTAAATATATTCTCTTTTAATAACACAGATTTCTCAGTAATACTTCAGAGGATCTCCATGTACTCTTTCAATGTAATTTTAAAAACACTTTAAAATACTTGTCCAAAATGTCCTATGTGGTGTAATCTTAGTTTGTAAATACAGTGTTTGATACTTTTAATTTGGAATTATATCCAACTATGCCCAGAAATTTTCTATTTGAAATATATAATGAATTCATTACAGTGGTTAATTTTGGCTTTGGAGTGATGACTTTAATACTGACTCTGGCTCAGCATTGATTCAAACTAATATCACTGGGAGGACTGTGTTCACTGTTGGGTTCCATTTGAATCTCATCTGTATGTGATATGGTATCTTAGAACCATCATCACTTCCTTACCAGTGGTTCTCAAGTCTTAGTGGACATCTGTCCTGTTTCCTTCCCTGTGAGTTCATTCTTTGTACTCTCATGTTAACACATTCTGCTTTTAACTTATTTTTTATTGTTCTATTTATTAGTTTATGATCCACGTGTGGAGGTCATAGGACAACTTTGAGAGTTGTTTCTTTCCTTATATTAGGTGTGTTCTTGGAACCACACTCAGGGAGTTAGTCTTAGCAATAACTGCAGGTTCCCTTTGCACTATCTCCCAAGCATTTACCATAAACTTTCTCTGGAGGTTTTGCCTTGTGATTGTTCAGAGTTGCTCTAACCTGGTGAGTGTCCACTTCTGAGTCCAGGAGTGTCTGTCTAATATCATGAAAAACCATAAATCCAGAGTAGCAAGAACAAACTGCTATGGATCAGAAGCAATGACAATCTGACATATGATTCTTAATGTTTGAAATGCAGTGCAGTGCAGTGGCAAAGTGTTTGCTTGGAATTTATCACTCCCTGGTTTAATACTCAGAATGATAAAACCATCTAAGCAAATAAATAATTAAAAATAAAAACATGTATTACTAGTATATAAATTGAGGAAAACTCAACATCAGTAGATAGCTATTTTTTTTTTGGGGGGGGGGGTGAACACTGGAAGGTCAGAGAGACAGAATAAGCCACAGCTATCTCACCTCGCTGGATCCTCAGCTGGTCTTGTTTCCTCAGTCTGGAAGCCTCTATGTCCTCATATCCAAATGACTCTCAGCTGAACTGCTGCTAGAAGCCTGAAAGCTTAACCAGGCCACATCCTTCTCCAGGCCAAAGGCCTCTCCAGGCCAAATGCCTCTAGTTTCTGGTCCTCATGCCTTATATACCTTTCTGCTTTCTACCACCACTCCCTGGGATTGAAGGCGTGCTTTCTGGGATTAAAGGTGTGGGTCACCAGGCCTGGCCGTTTCCCATGTGGCCTTGAACTCACAGAGATCCAGAGGGATTTCTGTCTCTGGAATGCTAGGATTAAAGGCGTGTGCTACTACTGCCTAACCTCTGTTTAATATTGTGGCTATTCTGTCTCTGACCCCAGAGAAGTTTATTAAGGTACACAATATTTTGGGGAACACAATACCACCATATTTCCTCTCTTTTTGTCTAAAATTAAAAAAGCTTATAACTAATACAAGAAAAATTATATCCAAAGAAAAAGAGAATAAGATATGAGATAGATCATTGAATCTACTCTGAGAAAAAAGATAAAGAAATAATAGGATAAATAGGTAGATCACTGAATCTACACTGGAGAAAAAGGGGAAGATATAAAAATGACAAAAGGTAGACTCCTGAATGTATTATGAAAAGAAAAAAGAGAGAATATGGATATGATAAGATAAAAAGGGAGATTATGGAATCTACTTTTAAAAAGGAATTACTTGTTTTAAATAAGATAAGTAATGAAAATTTTTTGTCTGAATTTGTCAAATGTTACTGGACTGGACATTGTTAATATAATGGACTAAACATCGTTAATGTAATCTTGACTATATAGATAGCTATTTTGACTAATACATGACTTATATAGCTAATAAACCCAGAACTCAGGAGGACAGTTACCTATAAGTTTGAGGCCAACCTAGCTTCCAGAGCAAGCTCCAGGCCAGCTGAGGGTGTGTATTGAGATTCTGTCTCAAAAATGAGAGAGAGCTATAATAGGAAATATAATATAATATCAAATATAATATCAACTATATGGTTTTTACTAAATTCATGATGGAATATTTTGTATAATATAGAAAAATTTACTTAGAAGAATAGATTACTCTAATAGTTCCTTGTGTTTTAATCTTCTTACTCAACAATTAATTTATCTAGAAATTATTTTATATGTAATATGAAGTGGTCGTTTTCAAGTTTCTAATTATACTGACCATTTGACTTGAAATTTGTAAGAGAAGTTTTTCAAAAGTTACTGAATCTTCTCCATAAATGATGTTGTGATGGTTTCAAAGTGGAAGGGTCCACAGGACCTGATGATCTGAATATTTCTTCTCAGGCTAGTGATGCTACTGTGGAAGCCCGTGAAGCATTTGGGCTGTGGGGCTATTCTGGGTGAAGATTACTACCACAAGTGTTGCTTTGTATGTGGTAGCTGGCCCCTGGTACGTGTTGTTCTCTGCATCTTGGTCAGCGACACAGTGAGATCTGCCACATTCTCCTGTCACCGTGAACACTTCCACAGTGTGCTGAAATCCCAGGGAACAATGAGTCCGGTAGCATTTCCACTTTGAACCTGTTATGTCAGGTATTTTGGTAACAGTGACATGAAAGGAGGAAACAGATCTGTCCATGTTCTTGTTACTTAAATGTTATACTTGCATTCATCTATGACCCATATGATTATTTCCAAGTTATGTGGCTACATTTTAAATTAAAAAAAAACCATTTAATTGCAATGAACTTCAAGAGGATTAATTAAAGTATTTAATCAGACACTTTCTCTGTTCCAAATTCTGTATATATCAAAGAATTTCTATACAGTTTGAATAGCCAGTCTGAAACCCTGGAACTTTGCCTAGGGTTTTACTTTTTTTTTTTAAATTGCGTTTTTAAACTATTTAAACTATTCCTCTCTGTCAGGACCCTGTCACTGAAGACAACCTGCTGGCCACGTCAAGAGATAAAATAAAAAATAGGTGTGGAAAGACTTTATATGTTCATGGATTGGTAGAATTAATATCAAGAAAATGAATGTCTTTCTAAAATTAATCTATATATTTAATAAACTTAAAAATAAACTTCTGATGTCATATATTACAGATCTTGATAATATAAGAATTTATATATAACTACAAAAAGCCACAGATAGCCAATACAATTTATATATTATCACAAAGACCACTAAGCCAAAGAACACACATGGAGGTATCATAATATCTGGTCTCAAATTGTACTAAAGCTATAGTTAAAAGGTAGCCTGGTTCTGGTATAAAAAACAGACAAATGAAACAGAATAGAGGACCCAAAAATAAACCAAACAGATATATCCACCTAACTTTGTACAAAGGAGACAAAAACATACTTTGGAATAAGGAAAGCCTATTCACCAGATTGTGCTGGAAAACTAGGGTACTGATTTCTAGAAGAATAAAATTAGATTTATCTCTTTCAGCTTCCAAAATACCCAACTCAAGAGGTAACAAAGAACTTAATTGATAATCTGCAACACTGAAATTTCTGTACAAAATTTTAAAGAATATTCTTCAACATACTGAAGTAAGCAAGAACTTTCTGAACAGAGCTTCAGTCATACAGGGAAGGGCCCTGAATGTCAGCAGACAGGAGCGTGTGAAATTATAATAGAGTTTCTCCGCGAAAGAGAGAGCTATCACTACAGAAACGGACAACACAGAGAATGGGAGAAAATCTTTACCAATCATGCTTCAGACAAGGGGATAGTTTCCAAAATGAACAAAGAAATATAATGGCAAGGAAATAAAGCAATCAACGTGTCGATAGACACTTTGAACCACAGCGGCAACAGCAAAACCAATGGCTACAAACTGTGTCCAAAGGTCATTAGGGAAATGCAAACTGCTCTGAAATACTACCTCACCCCACTCAGAATGGACGCAGCCATGAAATCTGATGGAGAGGTGTGGAATGAGAAAAACCTTGATTCACTGCAGTTGGAAGTACAAATTAATTTAACCATTATGGCAATGAGAGTGTATATTCCTTAAAAAATTATAGTTGAACTATCTTGTAAGATGAAGATACAGCTCTTTCACAAACTGAGCATATATCCAGAGAATTCTAGATACTACCATAATGATATTTGCACATCTGTGATAATTGCTGCTTATTGGTAGATAATGAGAATCTAACACACACACACACACACACACACACACACACACACACACACACACACACACACACACACACACGCATGCATGCATGCACACATGCATCACCCAAGAAAAATGAAATCACTAACTGCATAGAAAAATCAATACAGTAAGTATATATAATGTTAAGTGAAGTAACCAATTTTAGAAATAAAAGGGAAAAATAACAAAGGATGCATGTTCTCCTTCATTTGTGGATCCTGGCCTAAAATGTATGTATAAAAAATCACCATAAATTCTATAACTAAGAGACATCTTGATACAAGACTTAACTGTAGCAGGAATCTTAGAGAGTCTTATTAATAAAATCAAACCTGGAGCCAGGTATTAGGGTGAATGCTGAAAGATCAGAGAAGCAGAACAAGCCACAGCTACCTCACCTGGCCAACTCCTCAGCTGATCCTGTTTCCTCAGACTGGAAGCTTCTGTGTCCACATCCCAATGGCTCTCAGTTGAACTGCTGCTTGAAAGCCTGAAGCTTAACCAGCTAAAAGCTGCTAGTTTCTGGTCTTCATGCTTTATATATCTTTCTGCCTTCTGTCGTCACTCCCTGGGATTAAAGGCTCACTTCTTGGGATTAAAAGCGTGTGTCACCATGTCTGGCTGTTTCCAATGTGGCCTTGAACTCACAAAGATCCAAATTTCTATCTCGTGTAGATCTAGTCTTTGTTATTTGAACTTGCACTCTGCTAGCTTTCCTAAGAAATCTGTGTCTATTTATGTGTTCTTTTAAATGCATTATCAAACACTGAGAGAATTCCTTGTGTTATTCAGTACAACATTAAAAAAACTTTTCTAAGTTTACTCTGATAAGGGATCTTGGATTCACTTTGTAGTAGCTGTAGTCTGGTTGTTTTTCCTCTGACATGAATAGCATATCTCTCATTGACTTCTGTAAAACAGAATAAAATATGCTGTTATTATTTTTATGCAGCTATAAATTATTGCATTATGATAGGAATAGGGCTTCCATCAATCTATCTGAATTGGAAGCAGTAGGGGTGTGGGATTTTATATCAATATTTTTATACACTGCTGATGTTCTAAAATAATCCATGGGATATCCCTTATAATATTTTCAGAGGACACTTGTGGAACACCTTTTCGGTGTCTTAGTATGGTCTTAATTTTCTGCTGTATGAATTAGGTAATGTATTATTAGATCTAGTGTTTACAATGCTCTTCTTTAGTCTCAAAAAACTCTCAAGATTTTTTGTTTGCAACTACAAATGTAAGTCACTTGTAAAACATAATGTTTTTTAAAAGTAAATGCAGAAACCTTTGGTGGCTAGTGTTAATGCCAACCTAGCAATTAATCACTAGGAGACAAGTTTCCAGGCGTACCTGTGAAGGATAATGCAGCTTCTGGGAATGATCAAGAGGGGTTATGTCTACTAGGTTAATAGAAGTAGGGTGCACCACACTAAACACATATGGCATTAGTCACCATGCTCGGGGCCTGGAATTTACAAAAGGGAGAAAGTAAGCTATGCACAAGAATTCAATAGTTTTTATTCTTCTCCAATTCCTAACTTTGGACAAAACAGGACCAGATCTCTCAAAAATCCCGTGTCACAAATTTCCTGTCATGATTGGCATGTACCTTGAAATTGTAAGCCAAAAATGAACCCTTTCTCCTTTAAGCTTCTTTTTCTGGATAGTTTATGACAGCAAGACGATCATGTAAAGATTTTAAGGAGTAAGCAAGTGCAGTTTACACTCACCAAGCATTAATGGCTTAAAGTAAATTTGCTTCATTTGTATGATGCAAATGATTTCTAGTGGCACAAGGGATTACCTTCCCTGTGTTCCTCAGAATCACGTCAATGTAATGTTCATTTTGATAAGAAAATCACCATAGAAATCACCAAACATTAAACAGTATTGTGCATTGCTACATTTTAATTGTCTAGAATTAACACAGTAAGAAAAAGTATTAACAATGCAGACTGGTGTAAAATTGTGCCATATTTTTATTTGATATAGTAAATATCAAGTACACCATTTCTCTGGGGTGAGGGGGCAATCATATAGCAACTTAAAGGTGTAGCTATGGTTTCTGCCTATGTCTATCCATATCAGAAGAAGGGGCTCTAATTCATAAGCATGGAAAGACTGGTTATTAAGAACTCTTGGATTTCAGTGCTGCTATTTGTATCCATCAAGTACATAGCCTTTTCATTCTTTGCATACGTGGTACAGTGGTTTGTTGGGTTATTCTGAATTGAGAAATGAAAATGTCAAACCTCAGTTAATGTATTCCCAGTATTTTACTCTATAGGTATATTATTTCCATCAATAGTTCTTTTTGTCATATAAGCATAATAAAATTTAAAACATTTTGGTGACGGGGAGCCTCAATATTGGCCTGGGAAAATCATGTAATAGTCCATAATTCATTTGATACTGTCTTCATCAATATTTTCTATTAAACATAGTTTGACTTCAACAAATGTTCATTTCTGAAGACTCAGAGAAAATATGTATAGCTATCTAAAATTACACTCTTTTATTCATTACTTGACACCTTTTCAATGTAACAGACCAAATGACATTCCTGAATAAAGATCTGATTCTTGGAGAGCTGATGCATTGATAAAAATATGGAAAAACAATAATCAAATGAGGGAGCTGGAGAGGTGCCTCTGAAGTTAAGTGCACTGGCTGCTCTTTCAGAGGAGCCAGGTTCAATACTCAGCACCCGTATAGCAGCTCACAAAGGTCTGTAATCCAGCCTTAAATGATTTGACACTCTAACACAGACATACATGCAGGGAAAACACCAATGCTCATAAAATAAATAAATCATCTTTTGAAAAATCAAGTGAGTAAAACCTAAAGTTTCTTTGAGTTGATTAATGCTGATTGGAGAGATCAATATAATGAGGCTGTGGAAGATATATCTTAAGAAGCTACACTTGAGTCTTTTTTCTTCTTTTGTAAAATAGAAGACATACTTTGGGGAATCATAAAGAAAATAATGTGCAGAAAATATAATAAAAATATTTACTTTATCAGATTTTTTATTTTAAGAACACATAATGATCTGAAATATAAGATGATACTGTTTACACAATTTAGGATTATAACCTCTTCAAATTTCACAAATCACTTCTGTGTACCATAATTTCCTCTTATATAATAGTAATATCATATAATTCCTAATGCATTTCTGATACCATAGATAATGTCAAGACTTGATAGTCACTGTTCTTTTACACACACACACACACACACACACACACACACACACACACACACACAAACCTGTGACAATAATTACTATATAAATTTTACACAGTAAGAGTATAGCAATAACTAATAAAATACAAATTGTAATAATATATTGTGACAAAACATAGGAGCTGCTAATAGTTGAAATTTAGGTTGCTCAAGCATAAACAATGTGATACTAAAACAGTCAATGTGATGAAAAAGACCATCACTGATGTAGTAATCACTTTAAAAGTGATAATTCATGTTATATAAACTGTATAATGCTCTCTTAAGATGTAGTAATGAAACTTTAAATGGTACAGATTTCAAAATTATGAAGTATTCTGGATTTTTTTTAATAATTGCAGACTTCGACTCAACTACAGCAGCAACAACAATAGAAATGAAATCATTCCCATGAGGACTAAAGTGTGTATCACTAAGGTTTACTGTAACACATAGTACCTGTATGGCAATGTTGGAAAGCAAATTAGAATGGATATTGCGAACCAATTCAATATTAGAATTAGGATGGGAAAAAAAGAACACAGTTCTTTCCATAAAAGAATTGGTTAGTAAGATCAAGCAAAAAATGTGATAAAGTACATAAATCTTACTATTGAAAGTTTGAATTGTTCTCATTCCCCACTCTGCGCCCTCTGCCCCCACCCCACACATACCCAGTCCACTCATGAAGATCTTATCCACTTCTCCTTCTCAGGATCATCCATGTGTCCCTCCTAGGGTCTTTCCCTGTTAGCTAGCCGCTCTGGAGCTGTGGGTTGCAGTCTGACCATCCCTTCCCTCACATCTGGTATCCACTTATGAGTGAGTGCATGCTATGCTTGTCCTTCTGAGTCTGGGTTACCTCACTCAGGATGACATTTTCTAGTTCCATCTATTTGACTGCAAATTTCTTGATATCATTGTTTTTTTTACTGCTGAATAATATTCCATTGTGTATATGTGCCACATTTTCTTTATCCATTCTTCAGTTGAGGGGCATCTAGGTTGTTTCCAGGTTCTTCTGTTATGAGTAGTGCTGATATGAACATAGTTGAGCATGTGCCCTTCTGGTAAGATTGAGCATGAAGAGGTGGGATCTGTGGGTGGTATGTAGAGTGAGTAGAAAATTTCTTAATAAAGAAAAATGGAAAAAAAAGAAAGAAAATAGAAAAAAAGGAAAGTTTGAATTGAATCTAATTCTTCCAGCTCTAACTCCAACATTATGTATAAGTATCATAATCTGTGGGTTTTATGGGCATACTTTACAATTTTGAGGGGAATTAAATTTGAAAAGAATTGTATAAAAACTATCCCCATTATGAATAATTTGTCCCAGATTGTGATGAATGAATGCTTAGTAATAAAAACATTTATTTTCATATCTGTATTATCTGTTGAATTCCAGGATGTATTTGAAGAAAACAATTAACTCAAACAAAAATATCAATAGTTACATATAATAATTTACAGTCTAAATAGACAAATTACTATTCTTTTGAATATTACACTTTAATTAAGAACAAAATATTACAACATTCACAATGTTATGACTCTAATACTCCTTGGTAAATATTCCTATATTTTATATTTAGAAAATTTTAAAATGTTCATATAATATCATAACTATCATCATTATGAACTTCATGTATTAATGATTTAACATCAGTATATTGACTTTTTGTGCTATTTCAGACACTTAGGTGAATAGTTAGAAACTCAAAATAATTAGGTCATAATATGTTTTACCATTAAGGACTATTCTCATAGCCACCCAGCTTTGTTCATGTTATTGATGGAATATTTAAAGGGTCATGATAAATGCTTAAAAAAATGAAGAAATAAGAAAAAAGTTACTAAGTAAAATGTGGTTAGAAAATTAAACACATCTAAAAATTTATGCAAATTTCAATGTAACTAAGCAAGAAAACAAGGAAGACAATTTGCTACTGCTGTGGGATGGTCTGTATGTCAAACATGTTGCTTATTGGTCAACAAATAAAACACTGATTGGCCAGTGGTCAGGCAGGAAGAAGTATAGGCGGGACAAGGAGGAGAGAATTCTGGGAAGTGGAAGACTGAGCCGGAGACACTGCCAGCCGCCACCATGACAAACAGCATGTGAAGATGCCGGTAAGCCACAAGCCATGTGGAAAGGTATAGATTTATAGAAATGGATTAATTTAAGATATGAGAACAGTTGGTAAGAAGCCTGCCACGGCCATACAGTTTGTAAGCAATATAAGTCTCTGTGTTTACTTGGTTGGGTCTGAGCGGCTGTGGGACTGGCGGGTGGCAGAGATTTGTCTTGACTGTGGGCCAGGCAGGAAAACTCTAGCTACATGCTACAGAAGAAAAAAAGTCACGTAAGCACAGATAGACGGTCCTTCTAAATGGCCTCAAGCAACAAATTAATAATTTTAAAAGAATAGAAACTTGAGGTTCTTTTTTTTTCAGTGGGTCGTCAATGCTTATAATATCTCTCTTGATTAAGTTTGGTAAACTTTGATTGTTCTAAACACATCTTTTGATTAGTACCAATACAGTGATCTCATTGCTGATAGCATTATCATTGATACAATTATTTTTATTTTTTATTATCTGGTATAATCTCCTCATAGTAAATTTTATTTTAGTAAAATAATTTTCTATGTCACATTTGTCTTCCTTCATTGCTAAGGAACAACCTGGAAGATCATTTAATCCCCCTTTCTAGTACATGTCACACACACACACACACACACACACACACACACACACACACACAAACACACACATAGTTAAATGGAATACTTTTAAAGATGTGTATACTGTTTTAGAAATCTTTCTCTTGTTTTTGTACCTTGGCATGGACCTTGTGTATGCTGCATGGCACGTGGAGGGTTTATTGGCTAAACAATCTAGTCGAAGCAAGGCAGTATGCAGCACAATTCCACAGCCTTTGCAGCATCCCCTGTCTCCACTGCCCTCCCTGTTGGAGTTTCTGTTCTGACTCTGATGGAGTGTGACCTGATAGTTGTAAGCTAAAATGAAACCTTTCCTCTCCAAGTTTCTTTTTGTCATGGTGCTTTATCACAGCAATAGACACCCTAACTGAGACAGATGATGAAAAATGTTAATCACAGGTCCACTCTCCTTGCTGAGATAAATTCTCTGCTAATTCCTTGGTGATGTGCAACTGTCTTCTGATTGGAAAATTCTTAATTATGATTACAAAAGTTAAAGATTTTATAAATTTAAATTTTCTCTGAAAATGTGTGGGCATTAATATTTCTATTACCTCATCAAGTATCCATCGTTATTAAGTTTTAATCAATATTAATACATTATTAAATTAGCTGGAGAGCATTATTTTTTCCTGATGTTCTCTTTCTGTCCCAAGATTACATCCCTGCTACCACATTATGTTTAGTCCTCATGTCAGAAAATGTGACAGTTTATCTCTGTTTTTGTGGTCATTTTTCAAGCTTTTCTGGTCTTATGACTCACAGTTTTATAGAAGAGTTAGTGAAGGAGTCCACAGAAAGATTTGCATTTGGTATTTGTGCAATGTTAGTCTTACAGTAGACCAGGAAAACAGATTTTATGATGAAAGTAACTGAAATAAAATACTATTTCCCGACATTGTTATATCCTTCTGCTAATACTAATATGAATGTTTGTTATGTAGTGGAGACAGTGACTGATTTTTCCATAATTAGCTACTCCTTGTTCTTTTTTTTTTGTATTTACTTCTTTGGAAGCAAATAGCTAAACACAGGGCACACTTATGTAGACAATTATACTTCCTTTCTGAGGTTAGTATACATCAGCACACACCATTTTAGTATATTTCTACACAATGAATGTGTCTTTTTAAACATTTGTTTATTAAAGTCTTGTTCATGTTAAGCCAGGTCATAGACAGTTATTTTTATTTTTATTGGAATAGATATTATTCTGTTGCTCAGATTGTTCTAGCTTGTTATATCATTATCTGTGTGAGAGTTTGACGGCTGTCAATTAACCTACTTTTAGATGGCATAAATAAGATGTTTAAGGCTCATTGTTGATATACTCTGTCTACGTAAAATTCAACACTTTTTCTTCTGGTTTATTAGATGACAGAAAGAAATACTTCTGGTTTCTTGATCAAATTCAAAATTATGATTCATATGTGCTGGAAATCTTGATACGCAAAGTCTCAATCAAAAAATTCGATCTTCAGCAGTTAAATAGTACAGTACTTGTCTCTTTTTGGCAGGCTTTCAGGAAATACCTTGGAACACGGCAATATGGGAAGCTGTGTCCTTTCAGACTTTAATCTCCATCTTGGCTAAGATTTTTAAGTTGCTTCATGTTCAGTTAGCAGACAGAAAAAAAAATGGTGAAGAGGACTTTTCTTCTCATGTGCTTGTCCTCATATGTGCACATGCCCTGTATGCTCACATGCCTTTGGCTATTACCACTCTTCAGGTAGTTCTCATATGCCCTACCTGGCTGCTTCTGCTTAGTGAAAACTTTGAGCTACTGGAAACCAAACAGATTTTTTTTTTCAAGTAGATCTTCATTTCCAAGTGTCATTTCAGTTGAAGTCTTCAATTTTTTTTTTCATCCAAGTCAAAACACCAGACTATCCCTACACTTCTCACATCCGTCTTGCAGACCTTTTGTTAGATTTTCATTTGTAAATTTTTCCTCCAGTTCCTTTAAGAACACATGGCTGCTTGATTACTAGTTTTAAAGCTAATGGGTAGTCATCAAAATTCCCTACTCAGAAACTTTTTGATAACTGCATATTATGACCAACAATGTTGTAAAATTATATCTGACTATTCATATTCCTCTGTGAGCTATATATTCCAGTCTTTTCTCACACTGTTTCTCAATATATGTTAAATGATGCAGTCGATATGATTTGCTCATCATTCCTGGAACGCGCCATGTGGCTTGCCCCCACCCCGTGTTGATGTACTCCCTCAGCACTTCGCGTTGTGCACAATTTTACTTACTTTTAAACCTGACTGAAATGCCAATTTCTCCCAAGATGACAGACGAGAGTGTTTCTCCTTTTATTTTTACTGCAATTCATGGCTTTTGAACTACTTCTCAGTTTTTAAAACTCTTTGTTCTGAGTCATGACCACAATGTTACATGGAACTAGAACACATATATTGAAATTTATTTATCTTTATAATACATGTAATAAATGATGAAATATTTGTTATGGATTGTTTTGACAGTAAAAATAATTTAGTAATGAATCTCAAAGGAAACTGAATTAAGAAACTACAGTAGATTAAAAAATATAGACAAAATAATACTAAGTTAAAATAAAATCATTTACAATTAATAACAATTGAAAATTCAATACAAAGTTTTCTCAATTTCTCTATATCAATCACAATAGAAAAAAATTATAAATTTAAACAAATTTTCAGTTTCAACTTTTAAACGGCTACTAACTAGGAAAGTGGACAAGATGGGAGAATTTGGGAATTGCAGCAGTATATACCTGTGATAGCCACAAACATTCCTCTGTGTGTGTGTGTCCATGTGTGTGTGATTGTGCATGAGGTAAGAACACTTAAAATATTACAGTAACATTTTGTATAAAATATAGAGATATAACAATGTCATAGAAAAGAAATACATTGTAGGGATTTATTCTCTGGACAATACACAGTGGAAGTAGGCACATCGACCCCTGATATCAGTCTGAGAATAGCAATGATATCATCTAGGAGAAACAGCTGAGAAAAGAAGTTTTCACAGGCAGTATTTCACTTTTATTATTAATATCGCACATTGTTATGGGGGTGTATGTTGTGAAAGACAGGAGAAACTAAACACAAATCTTGCAATAAAAATTGAAGTTGAAAACTCAAAAACATATGCCTCCCTGTGCTTACTACTTCTCTAGGGATGGACATAAACTAAACCATTTGGTTGTCATTTCAGTTAAGACTGGGAGATATGCGGCAGAGCATAAGATCTGCTTGATGTTGGAGTCTTTCTAAAAGTATAGTTAAAGCATTCCCACAAAAATTTTTCATTAGAAAACAGCAATTTTCTATATGAAGTTATTATTGATTGCTCAGATATTACTTTACATTTTCTATATTTTAGAAAAATCAATTTGAGAATCTGTACATTTTCTTTAAACTATTAACTTTTATATCAATTACAGCTATCATTCAGCCTTTTTAGGAAACACACAACACTGTAAGTTGTTTTACTTTTTGTACTTCTATTTCTTAGTAGGATTAGATAATTATTAGTGAATACAATGCAATATAAACATTCTAGGCTTTCACTGAAATATATAACCTTAAACTGATATTTGAATCTAATCATAACTCTCAACTTAGAGTATTACTATTTATGACAGAGCTGAATGTTATTTTTCTACTCACCTAAGTAATCAATATCAATGTTTGGATCAAATGAAACTAGTGTTACACTTGACATTTCAACTTATTACAAGATGGTGTGCAAGTTGTATTACAAAAGATAAAGGCCTTCTCAGGTGAGGAATAGATACGATAGCTTCTATCTGATATATAAACAACATGGCTCTTGTGCAAAGAAAGTGACCGAAAATGTTGCTCTTTGAAACCAGAGTTGTGTTAATTATGATCCCATAAAGCAAAGATAAATATATTTGAGTGTGAGATCTGTACTTTTTCATTTACATCTTGTCATCTTGCAAAAAAAAAAAGTCGAGATAATGGGAAAGATACAGAAAATGTAAAACACAATAGAAGAGGAACACATGAGAAATTATGTTGCTTTCTCTTATTTGATGAAAGAGAATAAAAACAGGAAGTAAAAACTTAACAGAAGAACGCAAATGAAATCCAACAAACAAACCAAATCAAGTGACCCAAATATGTTTCCATACATCTACCTGGTGGAAGGGGAGACGTGACCTTCACAAGTGACTCTGACCCCTGAATTTGTACCATGGCACACGTAAATGTGCCCTCATTCCTGCCTTGCATCACACCCAAAATATCATTTAAAATGTACAAAGATAAACGCCTATGGTTATATAGGGTTATGGAGAGTTTATCAAATTCATCTAACATTAACCAAGAACTTACATTCTAAACACATATTCATGAAATCTTAAAAGTAATGGTCTGGAAAAAAAACACAAAGATCAAATAAAATTAAAATTTTCCCAATCTCCAAATTTTGAATAAATAGAACATTAAATAAAAGTGAATATAAAATGGAAATGAACATAAAGTGGAAATAAATGTGGATATTGGATATGGAGGTGAAAGTGGAAATAAATGTGGATATTGGATATAGAGGTGAAAATCTATAGAACCTTACATGACACTCATGTACCCTCTGATATTATGTTAAAAGGGGGCACATCAAATTTAGCAATCAAATAAAATTTATGCAAATACATTTAGTTGACCAGTTCTCAAAAGGGCTAGATATTATTAAAGCCAGCTAAACAGTCAAGACTCTCAAGGTTATGAAAATGAGCGGGGACTGAAAATCTTTCATTGTCAACAGGGTATGGTAATTCAGGATCAGTAAGGAGAGGTGGTACTGTGGATTGTGTCAAAGAAAACCATAAAAGCTATCATGTCTGGAATTTAGTTGATGGTAATGCACCAATGTAAATCTCTCAGTTTTTAAAGACTGCTCAAAAGTAATATAATAATTGTGCATACTTGGTAAGAGTTTTATAGAAACTTCCAGTATAATCTGTGCAACTTCCCTATGAATCTGAAGTTAGTCCAAAGAAGGATGAAACATTAATAAATAAAATATTACCTCACACCCATCAAGTCCTGCAAGTTACTACTTGTTAGCCTGGGTCATGTCTTTCCTTAGCTACTTCGTGTTCTTGGAAAGGTATTCAAGCTCTGCAAGGTAATTATATTTTAACAGATACTGGATTTGAAAATGTCAGTTGTATTATTTTTCTCCAGTAGGCCAGAGAACACTCAAAAAACCCATAATTTTTACAGCTATTTTTTTTATTTGTTTAGAATAACTGCCACTGAATATTAATCATTTCAAAAATATAAATGAAAGGTAACATGTTCTCAGGAATCCATTAAAGGACAGAGG
The DNA here is from genome assembly GCA_902168415.1 of Peromyscus melanophrys. Taxonomy (NCBI): domain Eukaryota; kingdom Metazoa; phylum Chordata; class Mammalia; order Rodentia; family Cricetidae; genus Peromyscus; species Peromyscus melanophrys. Next base: position 28,443 of record CABHPR010101494.1, read on the forward strand.
AAGCATTATGTTTAAAAGTAGATATGAAACATCTTATAAAAAAATCATCAACAATGTCAACAATAAACATTATTGAAGAGAGAACATGAAAACCATTCAGAATTACTTGCTCCTTGGTGACTTTTAAGATGCAGTTATTTCTGGAATTTTTTTTTTTAACAATAATACCGTAACTGCACATCATGGCTCTTGGCAGTTATCTTCTCTCTTACTTTAACTGATTTTTGTCTTCAGAGAGAAAAACATGACAGGCCTTTCATGGCTCAGTAATGAGCCAAGGCCTTATTCTTCTCCACAGAATAGTCAGTTCCAGGAGTCACTCCCAATTGGCCAAGAGCAGCAGGAGAAAAACAATACACTTTCAGGGCTTTTGAGCATTTTATAAAACTCTTCCTAAGCACAAACCATCTTCACTGCTACTTCTGAGTTTTCTGTATTATTTCATCCACATTATGACCAAAACTTAACTTAGTGGCTCTGATTTGGCTTTATCACTTCATAAGTAATCAATTAATCATTCTGCCTAATTGCATAGCTGTGTACCAAGGGAGATCAGATCTGGTAAGCTGAGATTGTAACCCCTGAGTACAAGTGTCCAGAATTTACTGTTCCTTCTCTGGGATGCTCTGATCAAACTCACATCCATTTCCCTCTCACTTTCTTCCTTGGAATGAAGCCTTCCACATTTCGTCACCCCTCACCATTCACAACTGCAACCACCCACATGAAGGTCAAGTACATGCTTGTTGTTCATTTTATTTCTCTTACATATTTATTTGTTTGTTTGTTTGTTTGTTTTACAATCCCCAGCATAGTATCTAACATTCACCAGGGTAAGAAAAATTTTTTTCTTTTTGGGTGGTGGATGGGATTTTTTTAAAGAACAACTTCTTGTAGAATAGTATTTGCCTAAATTTTGTTTGTATACAAAATTTAATGTGCTCCTTTTATGACTTAGGGTCAGAGAATTGATGAGGTTTATGTGATATCACTGATGATTTTTACCGTTATCACTTTTGGGAGAAGGATTTCCCAGCTTTTGCTATCATTCACTCCTTAGAATGCTAATTCTAGTAAATTCTCAGAAAGAATAGAAAGGCCCTGGAATGATAAACTCCTTGTATAATCCTTCTATAAGAAAATTAATCTGTTCTCCACTTAATTATTTATTTACTCATTTATCAGTTTAAACATACATAATATTTTTATGTTTAGCAATAAGCTGTATCACTTATTTCATGATTAAATTCTTCAAAATTTGGAGATTGAAAACACTTTAAGTTGCTTTATCAATGTATTTGATATATGTATGTGTATGTATATGTACATACCTATCAATTATATTATCTTTAACACACACATATCTATAAGACCATTCTTTTAAAGACTTTATTTTATCATTATAAATTATGTGTGAGTGTATATCTGTGTGTGGGTATGTGCTCATAAGTGCAGGTGTCTTTGGATGCTAGAGGTGCCAGATCTCCTAGAGCTGGAATTACAGATTGTAGTGGTATTGTGTTCCCCAAAATATTGTGCACCCTAATAAACTCATCTGGGGTCAGAGACAGAACAGTTACTAGATACAAAGGCTAGAAAATGGTGGCACTCACACCTTTAATCCTAGCACTCCAAAGGTAGAAATCCCTCTGGATCTCTGTGAGTTCAAGGCCACATTGGAAACGGCCAGGCATGGTGACGCCTTTAATCCCAGAAAGCAAGCCTTTAATCCCAGGGAGTGGTGGTGGAAGGCAGAAAGATATATAAAGCGTGAGGGCCAGAAACTAGAAGCATTTGGCCTGGTTAAGCATTTGGCTGGTTAAGCTTTCAGGCTTCTAGCAGCACAGTTCAGCTGAGAGCCATTCGGATATGAGGACACAGAGGCTTCCAGTCTGAGGAAACAAGACCACTTGAGGAATTGGCGTTGTTCTGTCTTTCTGATCTTCCAGCATTTCACCCCAATAACTGGCCTCAGGTTTGATTTTATTAATAAGACTCTTTAAGATTCATGCTACAACAGATAGTTGTAAGCCATCAAATATAAGTGCTGGGAACTGAATGCAAGTCCTCTACAAGAGCAGTGAGTGTTCTAAATCACCAGCCTACCTGTTAGTCTTACATACTATACCTATTTTGAATATTTTTATTGTTGTAAAATATGTAGAACTAAATTTATATTTTAACCATTTGGAAATGATTGTATCCACAAGGTTGTACCATTATTACTTCCCTTCTCTCAAATTATCATTATCCCAGACATCAATGCTTTATAATATAGTATAGAGGTTTTAGTTACAATATAAATACATCTCTGAAATTAGTCTTCCTTTACCAAAGCTTCACCACTCTGAAAACTCCCAGGAAACACTATTTTACTCTTTCATGAGTTCAGCTTTTTTAGATTCTATATATGATATTGGGCAGCATTTGTGTTTTTAATGCCTGGTATATACACTTAAATACAAAGCCATTCACTAATATATTTTACAAAGAACAACATGTTCTTTGGAAACATAAAATACTATTCCATTGTCTATATGGGTTTACTTTCCTTCCTTCCCTTCCTTTCTTTCCTTACAGGTGTCTGTCTATATAGTACATGAGGGGCTCAAACTCACCAGCTTCTTGGTGGAGGTGGAGGAGCACCTTCTGAATGTTATGATGCCAAAGCATTTACTGCCATGTCATTTCACTTTATGTCTTTATCCATTAGGGAAAAATAATTTTAAATAATGTTGAATGAATAAAGAAGCCAAGGTATCTTCTGAATGTGCTTCTAATCCTTTTTGTAGGTTTATTATGTAATGAGTCTACCACTGCCTTATATGGCCTTGAGGATTCCCCACAGTGTTTTCTGTGGTGACTTTATCAGGCTGCATGCTTTCTGTCAATGTGCACAGCTTTCCTGTTCTGGCCATCCTTCTCTATGTTTGCTTTGTCTTGTCTTTTGAATAATAACTCCTTTATTATAGGGTATGCTGTGGTTAAAATTTTCATTTCTACATTCGTTAGACATAGGTGTTCTCAGTTTGTAGTTTTTCTCTTTTCTAATGATTTATTTTCCTCTGGTTATGTGTAAAGTTTTTATATTGACTTAGTTATGTTTGTTAATTTTTGAATTTGTCTCTAGTGCTTTTGTGATTATATTAAAAAATAATTCTCCATGTCAATATCATAGAGCTTTGGCCTCCCACTTATTGTTGGCAAAAAATGAGAATTAATACAGCATGCCAGGATACAGCTTGATTTTTACTTAAAGTTCTTTTTTATTTTCTTGCTTTTTTATCTCTAATAAATCTCTGAATTAGTTTATTTTAAGTTTTGTAAAGTTTCTTCTTTGAGAATTTCATGAATGTATAATGTACATTCTGACTGTTACAATCTTCTCTCTAATCTCCCTATTTCATATTTCTCCCTACCATCCAGAAGTTCATTTACACATTCATAAGGTCTTTGTTGTAGGTTTATGAAACACACTGAGTTTAACCATATCATCTGTAAAGCCATGGGTTCAGAATTATGCATACAAGTCTAGTGGGCTCCTTAGAGGGCACAGAAATACCATTATAACTATTGCCAAAATTTAGGAGGAGTCCTTGCAGGGTAGACATATGTTACTGGGGAAATCACAGTCTTCCTTTGTAGTTCTTAGTCTTAATAGTAAAATAGTTTAAAAGGAGTCTCAAAGGGAAGCCTGAAAATATTTAATTAGGGTTTCCAAGAAAAATTCTAGGGAAAACAAGAAGTAAATGTTAAAAGCTATCTAAAGGATGGAGATGGAGGAGACAAACACAGAAACCGTGTTGTTTGAGTTAGACATACATATAGGTTCAGACACATGGAACAAAAGAAGGTATATGAAGGGGAGCGGAGCTTTAAAAACTAATGGTGGCCAAAGACTTATGAAAAGGATGGTTAGAAAATAAATAGAAAAATAAAAGACAATAATATTTTCCTGAATAATTCAAGAAAAACCAGTATTCTTACAACATGATTTAGTTACAGTTAGTGCTAGGGTCCTGGAACTCTGGGCAGGAAAATTACGTTATCTTTGTAAGAGGATAATTATTCTTCCTATCCCTGTCATGTAGCTTAAGGTGGATCTGTTCCATGAATGATGATTCCATCTTGATAAGGAGTGTTCTTTTAGGCAGATGGCTGACTTATCAAAGCCAAGAGTTCTTTCTCTTGACCAGGAGGAACGTTTTCTCTTAACGGGTCTTTAATATATTAACATGTTTCAGCTTGTAAAAATACCAAGGGTAATGTAAATTGTCTGTCTGTTTATCTCTGTAGCTCCCCACCATCAAATATTCTCCCCGCTCCTTCTGTTATTGTTCATATTTTGAGGTACACTTCTTTTTTTAAGTTCATCGACACATATATAGACTTCTTTGTCTTCTATAATTCCATAATACCTTCTATAATTTCCATTTTTATGACAACAGTTTGCTTTTGTTTCCATATTATCTATTATATGTAGAGCACTTGATACATCATAAGAGCTGAAGTAAATAAGATAAATTACTAATTATCCTTTTCATGCATCTACCATTTTTTTCTGCCTTTTCTTTTTCAGAAACATTTTACTGTCAAAAATCTCACACAGAATGTGACACTTTGATGTCACTTCATTACACATTCCTTCCCTTAACACCTCTGATTACACTAGATTTCCTTGTCCACTGAGCTTTTGAACTCGTTTGTGTTTTCTTTCATGTCATCCACCGTGCTCTCGATATTCAGCTGTTATCTCCCGTCTTCCTCAGGCAGAGAGACAATGGAGCTTTAGGAGCCTGTTTTCCTTTTTCTTACAGTGTTCCCCTTGCCCTGTTGATTAGTTTATACACACTAGGAAACTTCTTCGCAGTAGCTGAATTAATGAAAGAATGAATTTAGGAGAAAAATCTCTCTGCTGACTATTCTCTAACAGAATATAACTCTTTAGACGTTTTATCTGGTACACTCAGCTTCAGGCAAGGCAGTCTGCAGCACTTTGAGAAACATGGTCTTAGTTGTCTGGGAAAAGGACATTAACTCTTTCATTCACAAAGAATGCCATCAAAGATACAGTGTTGAGGTTCCAGATCAGATATCATCAAATCATACAGTAGAATAACAAAAGAGACCTGAGAACATTTTTGAGAAAACCAGTTCAGCAGATTATGAAGATTGTTGCCTATTTTAAGTATGCCAGAGTCTGCTATTTTTCATACATATTTATCTTCTGAAACTGAAGACATCCGAACCTGCAGGTCCTTCTGTCTTCTGTAACAGAATTCTACCCCTCTCTTCTCTGCGTATAACTTTACTCTATGAGGGACTCTCTCCCAGGTAAGCGAAAGGAACAAACAGACTTACTATTTAATTTAGGAGCTACATAAAAGGACCTTCAATTTTTCAATAGCAACCATCCAAATACAGTACATTACTTCATCCTCTACTCTTTTGCCTCAAATGCCTCCTCTCTGTGTCTTACTCATGGGGAAGCCCATAGCTGCCACTTATTGACAGATTCAGTTTTATTCTTTTCTAAAACATTTAAAAGTAAACCATAATTACACTTGTAGGCCAAATAACAATGTTCATATATACTCAAGGGTACATTTTACTTTCACTTTTGTGACTATTTGGCATGGATGAGTCATTTCTTTCTTTAAAAACTTCCAATTTCAAGGCAAGTATCGAATCATGCTAACCAGAGTAGTATGAGTTCTGTAAAGTACTTTAGAGAGACAAAGAAAAGTTTGTCAATTGATTATGGAACATTTTTAATGTCAATATATGTTAATGAGAACCTAAAATATAATTTTAATATTTTTAAAATAACTGCATCTTAATTTCTATTCGATATTATTAATGAAGAGAGTTAAAATTATACCAATATTTTAGCTTCTTGCCTATTTAAGAGATTTAAACCTAAATTTTGAATATGCAATAAACTTTGCATTGTATCAGAATGAGTCAACATAATAATTAAATTTTAATTTCAAAAAATAAGAAAGTGACTGCAAGCTTATAAACTTAAAACACAAAAGAAATTAGTGGACCAACAAACTGTATAGAAAGTGTCTGAAGTTCTGCAAATAGCAACATCAGTAGTAGCATCCCTGCCTGATGAGAACTGTGCTATAAATCATGCATCATCATGTCACAGTCTACCTCAGCAGCCTTCTCATATATTATATTCAGGAATGTATCAGGCATGGCAGCCTAAATTCTTAGATATAATTCCTATTGGGCCTTTAATTTCATGTGCAATTTTATCAGGTAAATTCACATTTCAGATTTCTATATGAACTAAAAATGGCGTAGATTAATAGTTCTTCAATCGTTTTCTAGTAGACCTTTCCAGGGCACATTAATAGGGAAGAATATTTCAGCTAGAGAGAGTGTGTCCTCAGTGATTTCCAATGATCAGATTTTGCTACATCCAGCATTGCTTGGTCCTTGAAACCTTACTGGTGCACCAAGGAAAAGGGGAAAGGACAGGCACACAGACAGAAGGACAGAAAGGCTGGCATCAGGTGGGCTGTGCACACTATGAAGGAGCAGAAGCAAACAGAGCAGCAAACTTGGATATTTCATGTATAGCACAGGGGAGAAGAGTTAGCTAGTCCCAGTAATTTGTTCTCTGTCTACAAATTAGTCCAATTTTCTTTGGATTCCCACATTATTTTAAAGATTTTTTAAGTTAATATTTTGAAACTTATTGGATACCAGGGATTCATTTAAGGGTGTTTAAACACTAAATTCATAATGACCTATATAATATGTACACAGTGCAGCCAAACAACTGGATGTGGACTCAGAAGTGACTTCCAGTCAAGTCTGTATCACCAGCCAAAATGTTTGTGATGAAATATTGTCACTAAAAATAATAGCATATCTTAGCTTAATTGGAGAATATCCCCCCAACTTGCCAATGACATACACATAATTTTATTGACTATAACAGAAGATTCTTAAATTATTCATGTTCTAAAGGTGAAAGATCATATATATATATATATATATATATATATATATATATATATATAGAGAGAGAGAGAGAGAGAGAGAGAGAGAGAGAGAGATGTGGATTTATCATAAAGTTTATTAAAAAGAAAATGTCCAGAGCAGGCTCAGTGGCAGATATAACAACACATCAGGAAAACAGAAGTGCAAGTGTTAGCTATGGTGTGTCTTGTCTTAATTGGTGTTCTATTGTTGTGAAGAGACACTAAGACCATGACAACCCATAAAAGAAAATATTGAAGTGGGTCTGGCTTACATTTGCAGAGATGTAGTCCATTATCCTCATGGCAGAGAGCATGGTGACAGGCAGACAGAAATGGTGCTGGAGAAGTAACTAAGAGGTCTACATCTGGATCTGCGGGCAGCAGAAGGAGAGAGGTACTGGGCCTGACTTTGGCTTTCAAAACCTCAATGCCCATGCCCAGTGACACATTTTGTTCAAGGAGGTCACACCTGCTAATCCTTCTAAAGCAGTGCTACTCCCTGATGCCTAAGCATTCAAATAAATGAAGTTATACTAATCCTTCCAATGTAGTGCTATTCCCACGTTGCCTGTCATTCAAATAAATGAACCCATATGGTGAATTCTTATTAAAACCAACATGTATCCCAAGACTTGTTTCCCTTTAGTCCCCAAAACACAGGAATCCCTTTCAAGGCCTTCCTTCCCTCTTTGACAACTTCTTGCAACCAGTCTGTTTTAATACTTCATGATTTGGAATCTACAGTTACAAACGTTGTTCATAACAGTGCATTCAACTGCATGAACATTTAAAAAATCTGTATACTGCACACTGTTATAGTTTTTTATTTCTATTCATTTTCTTGAATTATTTCATACAAAATAATATTTTATACTAATGAACAAGAAGTATAAAGAAAAGGAGAAAAAACAAACACCTATCACCTAAAAATGAGCTGTTACTTAAATGTATATTATTCACATTAAATCTGTGACAGTATGGTATCAACTCTTGGGACAAATATCTGATTATGCTCTAACACTTGGCAAATTTGTCTTCTACAATTTAAATTATCTGGATCTCTTTTGTATAAATGTTCTCAACCTTTACTTTAAATGAAGATATGTTTCACTTAGTCAATTAACATTTTATAACTTGAGTCATTATTATCAAAATGGTGCTTGTATACATGTTGCTATTTATGACGAAAATGATGATAATGTTGCTTTATTCAGTAAAATACATTAATAAAGATATAATGAATCCACTTAGCTCAAATAATAATTGGATAAGAAACATTGGAATCCAAAAGTGCATTTCATACTAAAGCATGTTTTGTTCCTGATTAATTGTTTACAATTGTCAAATCACATTTGCTTAGAAAACATTTTCCCAAAATCATGACACATTTTGTTTCTGTGTTCTCAAATTGAAAACCAAAATCAAAACATGCAGAAATAACATAAATTGTTGAAATATTGAACTAAGTAAATTTGTACATTAAAACAAACATTTTTTTTCCTGTGGATAACACATGGTTTGGACAGGTGTTGCATTAATAATGACAAGATATTTGCATATTTTATAAATAAATTTGCATATGTACTATAATACCTAACACTCGATACATAAATTCCCACAGACAATTCTATGCTGTCTAAAATATGTATAAAACTCCTTAGCGTGTACTCACACACTCCAGGAAAAATGCTCCATTCGGCTAAACCTAGGCCTCTCTATTCACACTATCAACAATACAGTCTCTCATTTCTATTACAGGTTTAACTTTATAAAAGAAAAAAAGACTCAAAAGGAAAAGCCTTTTAAAAATATTGTATAGAAACAAAATGTAAAGAAACTAAAAATACTCATTTAATAGAAACAAGTACTTAACAAGGAAAAATTCCAGTAATTGAAAGTTGCTTTTCTGCCTGTTGTATGGGAAAAGTGGATGCAGTAAAACATTTACTGTTTGTTTTTTGGCCAGAAGCCAGTTAAGGCTGTAACTCCAGCTTGTGGGTATTGGTTAAGTAAACAGAAACAATGCCCCAGGTGCAGTGGCTGAGGATTAGAAAGGCTGAAATTACAGAGCCAGTGAGTTGTAATACTATTGCTTCAAGAGAGGATGTTAAGTCCTATTGCAGGAAGATGAAATGGGAAAGGAATTTCACATCATTTATGAGAATTTTATCCCATATGTGTACGTTAGCTATTTATCTGCAACGTGCATTCATATACTAGCAATGTTTTCACAAAAATCTACTTAAAGTCTTTTTGAAGTTAAATGTACTGTTTATATTTGTCTGCCTGTTTTCACTTATGATATTTCCTTGCTGACTAACAGACACAATTCTGTATTTTACATGATTAATAAAACACAAGAAATCATGTGTGTATTTAATATCTGGAAAAGTTGCTAAATCTCTATTCCTGAATATGTGAAACTTTTATACATAATTTAAAATTAATCACTAAATGATTTGATTGGATGTAGTGGGTAACCATTCCAGCTTTGGTCTGGAAGTTCCAACTCCCAATGAGGCTTCCGTAACTATCACGCCTACAAGGCGGGGCCAAGGGAGGGCTGAAGACCTGAGATCGGGATGCGCGGCGCTCTCTTGTTTCCTGGACCTGGACGCGAGAGGTAGACCGAGGAAAGTTCTCCAGAGAACACCGCCGGACTGCGCTGCGTCTCTTCCAGAACCCATCATCTACCTATCCCTTCATTTGTGAGTTACGCCTTTAAATAAATCTCCTTTTAACTACGTGGAGTGGCCTTAGTAATTTCGCCAATAATTGGAGGTATTTTTTATATTCCATAATTTAATAAATGTCTCAAAAGAGCTAATTGTTAGCAGGATCTCACTATTCCACAGAAGCAATCTTTCCTTTCTGGGTTATGATCTCTTTCCTCAATTTCTCTGATTTTATACACAATTTCTGTGTTTGATTGGAAATTCTCTGCATGTTTTCTTAGGAAAAAGAAAAGATGTGTGTAGATGTAACAGCCTGCTATTATTCTTCCTTAATATATAGCTATAATGAATAAACAGCTTATAAAAATATTATAAGTTTGTATATTAACAGATGAAAAATTCAAAGGTTAAGAAAAAACAAACTCTAGATATTCTTAATACTCTTAAGAACAATCCTTTAAGTGATAGTTGAGGTGATTAAAACATTACAATGGACATTTAGCAATTATCAAATTGGATGCATTGTTTGGAGCTCTCCATTTTAAAGATTCCTTATCAGGTAAAAGCATTGTAAGTGATTACTTCTGTAGCAGAATATGTTCTCTCTGACACTTGCACAAAAATGGACGGAATATCTTGTATTTCCTCTTTGTAAACACCATGTTTCAGATAGATGGTCTAATTTAGCATTGACTAAGTGATTTCACAGCAATGAGATTTGGTTGGACTAAGTGGCCACAAATTCTTCAAACAATGGAGACACAAGTAATACTTAGAAAAGTTACTACGGATTCCGAACCTCCCTGCTAATTTTGACATCTTAATGTGACATTTTTAAATTGACAGGTTAGTAATTGTCACTAAAATATGTGCTTGGAATTGATTTTACATATGTGAATATACATACATACTTAAAATTAATTAATTTATGTAAATAAATTATTAAATTATATATGTATGTAGGTAACATTGCAGGACAATAGGATGATTACTTTTCTCAGTAACTAGCATTAATAGCGGCATTGGTTTATGACGCTTTAGTGGCTCTCCAACTCCTAAGTTCAAATGATTTTTACACTTTTCTCTGAATAGCTGTGATCACTGGTGTATACCATCATGCTCAGCTTAATAATTTTAAATATAGGGAAAGTGAGAGACCAAGAAAGAAGACAGCAAGAAGATTTCTCATTGTGGTAAATACTGTAAGGAAAGATGTATGTGTATTTATCAAAACAACACCGATTTCTGTAGCACACAATAAATAAATGTCCTTTTACTAACTACTTAAAATTGTATATAGAACAACAGATGGGGAAATGAAAATATACCTCCCCACTAATTTTCTTTCCTTTTAATCATCTTTCTCCTCATTATTGAAGACTTCATTTTGTATCATCTAATCTCCTAGCACCATACTAATATCTTCCCTTTTACCTTCTCTATACTACCATAGGAGTTCTGCGTGAGAGTTATCCCTCAGGACAGGAAGAGAAAAGCAACAAATTGTCCATCTCCTTTGGTGAAGAGAAATGTCAACTTCTCAGAGTAGATAGTGATGAAGGGAAAATAAAAGGAAATAACTAATGCCAGTTTCCACGAGAGAAGATTTGTAAGAAAAATCTTTATGTTTTATCTATTGGTACTGTGTGTGTGTGTATGAAGATGTGTGGGCACGTAGAGGACAGCTTTGATGAATCCGTTCTCTACCTTTACCTGGGATCCAGTGATTTCACTCAGATTTTCAGGGCAAGTGCTCTACCTGATGTGCTATCTCACAGGCCCAGTGTGTAAAGAAAACTGTTATCCCAAATACAGCCATAGGAAATGGCCACTATGTGTCTAAACAGCCCTTGTATTTATTTTTCAGTGAACCCACTACCTCTCGGTCACTTGTATTATAAGAGTAATCATTATGAACTGCTGGAATAATTCTATTTTAAAATTTAATTTTTTATTCTTGATAATAATATTTCTAATTACTCCAGTACTATCAGAACAATAAAATATTTTATAGGACTTTGTCAAATAATCAAGTTTTATAATTGTATTTATGTTACATTTGAATGAAAATACGTAGCTACTGAAGTATAAAATGATTTTCCAGGAACTTTTATCTGATTTGAAGGACTTCCCCAGGGACATATTATACTATTAGCAACATGACTTTATGCATGATTAAACTGTGGTCTTAATGAGACTCTTAAAATTCAATAAAATTAAAGTCTGCCTAAAATCTTCAATTGTTTTAAATAGTTTATAAAGCTATATAGTTGAGAATTGCCTGCATGTCTTATTACTTTGAAAATTAGAATAATTAGTATATCTACCTAGCATAAATCATTACAAACATATATTTACATGCAAACAAGGACAACAATGAAATCACAGCAACACTCAATATGTGCCAACATTTTACTTATATTTGCCCTTTACCATAACTGTACTTTACAAAACAATATCCAACATAATTAAGTATACATGAACATATGACAAAATTACCAAAAAGAGTATTTATATGTATTAACATTTTATATTTAGTATCACTATGGATATCCAAGAACAATAATGCTTTTAATTTTTATACTTGTCGATCAAAAATATTCTAATGCTTTAAATGCCAATAAAAGCTAAAATGCATAGATATGAGACTACAGTTAAACATGGATATAAAAAAAGAAACCTTAGTGATGATGTATGCTGTGAGTAGTTTATAGCTTTTCTTTCTTTCTTTTTTTATAAAACATTTATTCCTTTCTCATATAAAGTATCCTGATGACAGTTTTCCCTGCTTCTACTTCTCACAGTTTTTTGTCCTCTCCACTCAATTCCAGATCCACTGTCTTTCTGTCTTTCATTAGAAAAGAAGTGGCCTCTAAGAGTTAACAAACAAAACTGACAAAATAAAATAAGATGAAGCAAAAGCTTTCGTTTTGCAGTTGGACATATCAACCCAACAGGAGGAAAAGAGTTCCAGGAACAGGCAATAGAGTCAGAGATCAATTTGCTCTCATAGTCAGAAGTCCCATAACAGCTATATTATATACACAAAGGTCCAGTTGCAGAACCATTTGGATCCTGTGCTCGCTACTTCAGTTTCTGTGAGATCATATGTGCCTTGCTTAATTGATTCAGAGATCCATGTTCTCCTTCTATTTTCTATTCCCTTTGATGCTAACAATATTTGTGCCTACTCTTCCAAGAGAATTGCTGAGCTCTGAGAGCAGGGATTTGATACCTCTGGTTAGAAAGTCATCTTCTGTGCCAGTGCATTCAAGGCTACTCCCAATTTTCTCCTTTTCAGGTTCAGTGTATCTGTTTTTCTGTTGAGATCTTTGATTAACTTGGACTTCTGTTGCGTAGGGTGATAAATATGGAACCATTGGCATTCTTCTACATGCAGACATCCGGATTGACCAGCACCATCTTTTTCCAGTGTATATTTTCAGCTTTTTTTTTAATCAAAAATCAGGTATCCATATATGTTCAGATTTATGTCTAGGACTTTAATTTGATTACATTGGTCAACCTGTCTGCTTTTATGCCAATATCATGCAGTTTTTATTACTCTGTAGTATAACTTGATATCGAGGAAGGTGATACTTCCAGCAATTCTTTTATTGTTCAGGACTGTTTTAGGTTGAGACCTTCCTTTCAAAGTCTGTAATTATGTTGGGATTTTAATGCAGATTGCATTGAATTGGTAGGTTACTTTTTGGTATGGCTATCTTTTTTATGCTAATTCAATTAATCCATGGGCATGGAGATCTTTCCATCTTCTGATATCTTTTTCAATTGAAGTTTATTTATCATACAAGTGTTTCACTTGCTTGTTTAGAGTTACCCCATGGTGTTATTTGAGGCTATTGGGACATGTTCCTCTGTTTCTTTCTCAGTACATTTGTCATTTGTATATAGGAGGGCTACTGATTTTTTTGAGTTAATCTTGAATCCAGCCACTTTGATGAAAGTATTTATCTAATCTGTAGGAGTTTCCTGGTGGAATTTTTAGGGTCACTTATTTATACATTCACATCTTCTGCAAATAATGATACTTTCACTCATCCTGTCCAATTTGTATGCCATAGATTTTCAGTTGTCTTACTGCTCTAGATAAAACTTCAAGTACTATTTTGAGTTGATCTGGAGAGAGTAGACATAGTTTCCCCTTAATTTAATTGATGATGACTATAGGCTTGCTGTAAATTTTCTTTATTATATTTAATGTGTGTCTCTTTTATCCCTAATAACTTAGGAATTTTTGTCATGAAGGAATGTTGGATTCTGTCAAAGGCCTTTTATTCATCTAATGTGAAGATCATGTTTTTTATTTTGTTTTTATTTCATGAGTGTAGGTAGCTTCCTTCAGTTGAAATTTTCCTTGTAGCACTTTCTTTGGGGTTGGATTGGGAGATAGATATTGTTTTAAATTGAAATTATCGTGGAATATCATGCTTTCTCCATTTATAGTGACTGAAAGTTTCACTGGGTATAGTAGTGGTATAGTAGTGGCATCTGTGATCTCACAGATTCTGTAGCACATCTGTTTAGGCTCTTCTGGCTTTTAAAGTCTACATTCAGAATCAGGAGTAATTGTAATATTTCTGCCTGAATGAGTTACTTGTTATTTTCCCCTTGCAGCTTTTAATATTCCTTCTTTGTTCTCTATGTTTAGTGTTTTAATTGTTATGTGGTGAGGGGAATTTCTTTTCTGGTCTAATCTATTTGATGCTCTGTATGCTTCTTGTACCTTAATAAGCATCTCTTTCTTTAGGTTAGGAATACTGTCTTCTGTGATTGTGTTGAAATTATTTTCTGGACATTTGAGCTGGGATTCTTCTCCTTCCTCTACTTCTATTATTATTAGGTTTGGTCTTTGCATGGTGTCCCAGATTTTGTGGATGTTTTGTGTCAGCACATTCTTTGACAAATGTAAACATTACTTCTATTGTATCTTCAATGCCTGAGAGTCTTTCTTCCATCTTTTGCATTCTTTTATGAAAGCTTGCTTCTTCAGTTCATGTTAGGATTCCTAAATTTTCATTTCCATAATTCCTTCAGTTTATGTTTTCTTCATTGCTTCTCTTTCCATTTTTAGATCTCAAATAATTTTATTCATTTCCCTCAACTGTTTGTATTTTTAAAAATATTTTAAGTGATTTATTCCTTTCCTCCAATTGTTTGTTCATGTTTTCCTGGATTTTTTAAGGAATTCATTAATTTCCTCTTTAAGGACCTCTATCACTTTCATATAGTTGGTTTTAAGACCTTTTTCTTGTGCCGCAGCTATGTTGCATAATTCAGGGCCTTGTGTAATAGGATAGTTGTGCTCTAGTGGAGACATATTGCCCTGGCTGTTATTGATTGTGTTTTTATCCTGGGATCCAGGCATCTGGATTTCAGGTGATTATAGATATTTGGTGCTAATTTCTGATGTTACCTTTGTTGGGTGTGTGTTTTGTTATTTGCTTTCTGTTTCCTCTCTGGAGTTTTGGAGAGTGTGATGGTTTTGTGGTGCCTGTTTTCCTGGCCTGCACACCTCATGTATTCATAGCAAATGTTGGAGGATGGGATACGTGGATGAATTGGGATAGGAAGTTTAGGGAGGTATGATCTCTGGAATCCACAGGGGTTGTGGGCAGTAGAGAAGGGAGTCTGCATTTGGTGTTCTATATATCACCAGGGTAGAGACTGAGGGATTGGGTCTTGGGGAACAGAGAGATAGGAGAAGGCTTATGGGCCACCTACCTGGTTTTCTGGCAGGCATGGCCTGTGGTTGAGCAGGGGATGACTGCTTGACTTGGCACAGGAATACAAAGACAAGTGGTAGAAAGGAGATTGTGTGGGAAATATCTCTGGGAACCACAGGATATATGGGCAAGGGTGAAGGGAGGTTTTATCTGGTGATCTTTTGTAGTACTAGTAACTAATTCTAGGGCAATGTTTCTCAACCTGTGCATGGTGACCTCTTTAGGGATCAAATGTCTCTCTCACAGAAGTTACCTAAGACCAGCAGAAATCACAGATATTTACATTATGATTAATAACAGTTGCAAAATTACAGTTATAAAGTGTAACAACAATATTTTTTATGGTTGGGGGTTACTACAACATGAGAAATGGTGTCAAACTCATGCTTAGCCAAATAGGGCTTTGATGGTATCGGTACTTTGTCCTGTCATGTGCTCCTTATCTTGGGGATGAGTAGACATGTGTGTTGGGTATACCTAGGAAAAGTTTTTGTCACACAACAACTGTCCATAACCCGAGGATAAATCCCTATTGCTAAAGACAGAACTCATTTATATCTTCAAATATGGAGGATCCAAGCTGATCCCCAAATAGAACTTTACCCCTGCTTACTAGTGTTCATGGTGGTGGAAGGTTTTCCTTCCAGAGGAGAAAGGTAATCATCACTTGCCTAAAAACTCCTCCAACTATAACAAAGATCTGCCTGTAAGATACAGTGAGGCACAAATGTTATAGGATTAACCAAATACTTTTGATTGGCTATAAGATCAACTCTATAAGATGGTATCCATACATGACCAGGCTAACACGGCCAAGAATCTGAGACTAGATAGTTCATGGGTAAATAGGAAGCCCTACTGCTATTATTCTGCTGGAGGAACACAGCAATAAAATGACTCCTAATGATATATATTTTATACCCATAGATCAATACCTCATTGGACAATTACCAGGGAAGCTTCTTGCAGTAAGCAGTAATTACTAAAGAGTGCGAGAGAATTTTAAACACTTAGGTATCTTTGTTATATAGCCTCAACTCACATGCCCATCCAGTAGGCTGTGCTGTCCTCCATCAATCCTCAATTAAAAAAATTTCCCACAGGTGGGCCCACAAACCAATCAAATAAAGACAACTCTTACTGATGTTCTATCTTCCCAGGTGTGTCAAGTTGTCAATCCAGATTAACCATCATAATAATTACAATAATTTTCAAGGTAAGGAAATAGAACATTGTGAGTAAAAACAATAAGAGGAAACTATAAAATATTACTAGATTTCATAATTAATCAGTAAATTAATTAACACAGATATCATGAGTTATAAAACCACAGAAGAATATAAAGATTGTTTTTCTCCTTGGCTTATTGAGAGTAGGTCTTGACTCTCATTCTTGGTTAGCCTTACTTAACTAACCCTTACCTCAGCATTTTGTATACTAGGATAATAGTTATAAAGCACTATGCTCAGACATTCTTGGGATTTGGAAGCATGTGTTAGAATACATTGTTCATGCATAATGGAAAACAATAGAGGTCAATGACTGAAACAATATGATGTTCCTGTAAAATCTACAAAAAAATCTTAGATTAAATATTTGAAGAGTCTCAGAGACACTTTAATATAAACATATTGGGAATCTCAAAGGGAAGAAATCATATAATAATAACAGATGAAAAATATCTGAATGCTTTCCTACACTTAAGAATGAAGAAGGAATGTGTTGATAAAATGTTAGTTCTGATAAAGAACATAAATATAAAAATGTTACTATTTTTACTGTACATACAGCAATAGTAAATAGAAATATTCAAGAAAAGAGAAATTCTGGAAATACAAAGTGGAGAAACAAAAAAAAAAGATTTCTTAAATGAATATAGTGTCTCCCTCAAAGTTTTCATTGTTTTCATGAAATGCAAGGAAATGAAGTAAGATCATAAATAAGCCAAGAAAAGAAATGTGGAAATCGACTTTATTATTGTTCAATGTAGCTGAAGTAAATGACAAATATAGGTAGTTTTTGGTACATGAACAATTAGGTTTTGTTTCCTACTTTCATACAATATTTTAAGCATTTCTTAAGACTGGGACTGAAAGGATTAAGCAGGTGCCACAACAGGCTGCTCAGTCTTCTCTCAGAGACCAGGCCTCAATTTCAGTTCCTGGAGACTTGAGCAAGCAGTTTCTGGGAGGGCCGTGAACAAAAGACATAGTCCTTGCAGTAGCTCCCTTTCTGCATGTACTCTGACTGCTCAAGGTTCAGCCAGATGTTTACTGTCTGGGACCCCTCACCAACTTAGAGCTACTTGCATGGGTCAATGTGAATATGGGAGGCCAGTCAGCCTCCATGGCAGCTCAAGGACAAAGTCTGGGACTTGTACAGGCTTGCCCAAAAATGTTAACTGTAACCCCCAACCAGTAAATTCAAAAGTTACACACCTTACCCAATCATATGACACAAAGGCTTGTACCACCCTGATTGCAGTTTTTCCCTTTAAAAACTCCTCACCCTGAGAGCTCAGGGCCATCCTCCTGCACCTGCTGTGTTGAGTGCTGGACATGGAGCAAGCCCAGGCTTGCTTGTTATCAATAAACCCCTTTGTGTTTTGCATGGGATATCTGTTCTGTGGTGGTCTTGTTCGGGGGTCTCGCGACACAGGCACAATAGCACTCTAGTAGAATATGTCTGTGTTCTCAGCATTCAGGAGACTGAGGCAGGGTGATGACTTGTGATCAACTCAAAGGACCAATCTGGGGGAAACAGATTCTAGTCTAGAATAAATAAAATCAGAATAAAGAAATACAAGTTATGTTTAGACTGAGCTCTAACAAGAATTAGAGTTACTTGCAGAAAATCTTGAGTCAAAGAAAAACAATTATATATTAACATGATATTCTTAATTTCAAATTGAACTTTTTATTGGTATTTTTAATTTAAAACTAAATTTTTATTGGTCTTATTATATAGGGAAGTAACGACTATAGTATACTAAAATTCCATCCTAGAAAAACACTAATACATCTTAATTATTATTGGAAAACATTAAATGCAGAGTCTGATAATTGTGCATGTGGGTTGTATATGTACACCTGTGTATGACGGTGCACCTGTCCTTGCACACAGAGAAACTCGAGGAGAACTTTCAGTGTCTTGCTCAATTTTCTCTTCCTTATGACTTTAAATCAAGACGTCTCCAGGACCCAGGGCTAGGCTGAGAGCCACCAACCCTAAAACTCCTTCTGGATGTGTCACAGTGACTTCCACATCCCTCCAGAGTTCCTGAGTTACAGGCAGACATGTGCAGACATACCTAACTTTGTATGTGGTTGCTGAGAATTCAAAATCAGGTCTTCATGCTTTCACAGCACTCTTTCCCATTTAGCTATCATCACAAAGATCTTATTAACCATCTTTATATTTCCAATAATGTCACAATGACTCTTCAGATCTGTTGTGAAACGAATGGTAAATGTCTCCTGCAAGCTTGGTATTTGAACACTTGGTTCCCAGTGTGAGGCACTGTTCGGGGAGGGTAAGGAGGTATGATCTTACTGGAGGAGTATGTCGCTAGAGGTGGATGTTGAGAGTTTAAAGTCTCACATTACCTCTAGTGCCCTCTTTGTGCTTCCGGATTGCTGTTAAAGATATGATCTCTCAGCTTCCTGCTCTTGACACAGGGTCTGAATCTTGCTTCTATGCCTCCACGCCACCACAATGGACTCAGTCCTCTGGAATCATAAGTCCAATCAAGCCATCTCTTCCTTAAATTGACCTTGGTGATGGTGTTTTTTTTTTTTCACAGCTATATAAAAGTAACAAATACACTAGTACTTTTTTATCCAATAGCTATGTAAAAAAAATCTTTGCCAATTAACCTACATTAATAGTTAATCCCACTACATTAGCTTTTACATGCAATTATTTCAATATTTATAATTTTTTCTTCATGACAAAAGCTATGCTTTCTCCTTTGGATGATGCTAAGAATTGGCCTGAATCTTTCAGACAGGGAAATGAACAGCACACATGAATATCTTGAAATCAGCAGGATACTTCCTCAAAAAAATGTATTGTGTGAAGCTTACTTCACAGCCTCCAGAAAAGAACTGATTTTTCTTTTTTTACTTTAATGAAAGTAAAAGAAAACTCATTTGCCCACCCAGGAGTCTTCAGAGAATGTACACATTCAAAGTCCGCAGGCTCTATACAGATGCCCCATACTAGGTCTTACCCTTCCAGTCTTTTCCTGCTCTTGGAAATAGGAAACATCAAGAACAGATATAGAATTACTTAGAAACACTGATATCAGTGTTTTATGTCTTATGCTTGATGGACAGCAGCCGAAGGAGACAGGACTCTCCTTAAGATCTTTGCCAAAGAGGCTCTCTGGCTTTCACAGACTGCAGTAAGTTTAACAGTGCCGTTCCCTGAGACAATCATGTTCTTGTTATAAAACTAATGGCAGTTTAAAAAAATAGAGAGCTATACAGAATTACTGTAATTATTTTTGCTATCACTCTGTTTAGCAGCAGAAATCAAACACATTCTTGTCTTACATGTGCTATTGTGCTACACCTCAAGTAATCAACAGTCAAACTTTGCTATTCGTGGTGTGCCCAAATAGGCACCATAGCAACTGTAGCATTTGTGAGAATTACTGTTGTCAGACCGTGGAGTAGTTTGTGTCCAAATCTCTGTGCTGAACATCTGCTATCCATGACTCCTCTCATTACCAACTGTACAACACAGATCCCTCAGACAGAGGGAGACTGATGGAATGGCATATGAAAATTGATGGTGACTATGGTAGCAGCATCCAGCAAGAGCCAGTATGTAGATCTGTTATTCAGATCATCACCAGTAACTGGAATTGATTAGTTGATATTTCAAACTGTTTACAGAGAAGTCATGAAATTTGGTCTTGGAGCTGACTCTCTGGAAGAAAGATTTACTTAATTTATATACACTCATTCATTTCAGGAAGGGAATTTTAAAAAGCAGCATTGACATCTGCTAACTGATTTTTACCAATTACAATAATAGATAAGATTATTGTTAAGTGACCACTTTGAAAACCACTTTACAACTTTATTTTTCACATAATGTTTTCCCCCAACATCAATTTCAAATATTAGATCTCTCCTTGATGTAAATGTGATAAGAGACAAGCGAGTCCAGTGCAATGTAATAATTTCCAAAGTGTGACGAAAGCAAATAGAATTTCAAACTGATGAAAGTGACCAAATAGATGCTTCCCAGAGCTTGTACTTCGTTGAGAATCCCGTCCCATCAGAGCACAGGGGAGTTTTGCTACTCCTCACTGACCACAGATTCAAATATTTGGAAGTCTTAAAGAACTGTATTGTCCTCACTTCTGAGAGTTCCTTCTGGAGAAGCTCAGGTTTCTCTGACCCTCCCCTCCTAACATAAACCTCAAGAGTAAATTCTAGCATCTCTTCTTGGTAAGGTCCTGTATTTTTCACTGCCTTCTCTCCCCTTCACTATTGTAAGCTTGATGAATATAGCTTTGGCTGTATAAATGCTCTATGAGGTCTTATCCCAATGGAAATTCACCATAGAAGAGTTCAAATTTCTGCACTGACTGTGCACCAAAGTGGGCTTTTAGATCACTGAAAGTGAAGACACAGGTGAGAGAGATCTTCGCAAGAACAACAGGGGAAAATGCTGCCTGATGTGCTTTTGGGATTTTTTTTTTTGAGCCTGTATAAAATATATGACAACAGTACTAACATTCCAGGTTAAGGACAATTGGATTTGAGAGAAGGAATACGGTGTCTTTGATAAATGTGTATCCAAATTCCTTTAAAGACCTTGTGAACAGATTAAACACACATGTCAATACATCATGTATGTTATTTTGGGTTGACAATTACTCACAGGTGTGTGTATATATCATATGTATATCAGCTCTGAAACAATTTCTTCTCATTGAGAATGGTGATTTGATCTTTAAAGAATTGTGATCTACTCACTTTAACAAATGGGCCTCAGAAGAAGAGGAACATTCTGTTAACCACTTAAAGCCTAAAAAGGAGAGTAAGTAACAGAAATTCCTCTCCAATAAGATTGTTTGTTCACTGACTGTTAAGATTTGTGTAATCACATTATTTTTGAGATTCACATACTTCCCATTTTCATTCCATATGTTTCCCTGGAGACCTGCTCTAATATTTAAAAACAATGTCTGTCCAGAAATATTGTTTTTTACTGGAATAACAATGAATGAATAAGCCCTATTCACCCTGTACCTATTTGACTATTGAAAGATTTTTTTTTCCTCCTAAGCTAGGAGTTGAATTTCTTCTTCATGTTTTAATATCTAGAATGCTTTACTCTTTTATGGTCTATAAAACATTGAAAGAGAAGGTATAATAACTTTGAATCTATATTGTTTCTTATTACTGTAATATACTTTTCATTAGTTTAAAGAGATACATTTTCTCCAGGTTGTGACATATAATTGAAATAAATATCATATTTAATAACCTAAATTTTAAGTCAGATATTTTACTGTCTTTATCTACTCACTCATTCATGTATTTCTTTACCCACTCAGCAAATATTTATTGAATATTTCGATGCTAGGCAGCAAGCCAGTTAGTTGGAAACAGTCATAAACATGATACACTCAACCCTTTTCCTCCTGAGGTTTATAATTTAATATGATTATGCTCGAAGATCTCATGGTAAATATGAAAAAGGCTTTCACTATTGGAGCTGACCTTTGAAAGATATTGAAAGGCAATTTCAATATTGTGTGCAAGTACTTAGGCATTTTCTTATGCAGATTTGCTGAGCTAGGCTTCCAGATTCAGCAAAGTAGGTATTCTTCTTAGATGAAAACAGTTATTTTGTAATAACATATTCTAAAACACTGATTCTCTGCTGGTAACCCTTTGGTTTTCTACTTGGCAAAGGCTGGAAAACAAGTAACTGGACAATTAGGATATACTTTCAAGTTACACTCTCCTTTCTTTTTTTTTTAATAACTCTATTTACCCACTGTTCATGATGCCAGGACAACTTTATTTAAACATTAATGTCACTGTCAGCTCTGAAGCCACTCTGAGATCTGAATTTAGTGGAAACTCCAAAATGAGCTGATGACCAAAACACTCCCAATGGGTAGCAGTAATATCTACAAATAAAGGCAATATTTCTTTATTTCCATTCATTTCTAGTTTGGAAAATCTTGATATTGGGGCTGGAGAGACAGTGCGGTGGTTAAGAGCACTTGTTGCATTTCAGCGGTCTTGGATTTGTCTCCTAGCACCCACATGACATCTCACAACCATCAGTAACTCAAGTTCTAGGGATATCAGATGCACTACTCCAGCCTGTGCAGGCATTGGGCATGCATGTGGTGTGCAGATATCCACGCAGGCATAACATCAATACACATAAGTAGAAAAAATAAAATCCTGATATTGTCAATAAGTCAAATTACAGTGTTATGGGCATTTTCTCTTTTTTATTTTTTGACAAAGCTTTGCAGTTGATTATCATGATGATTATAAATATCAAAAGTATATTTTAAAAACTCAAGGCATAAATGCACAAAGTATATAAGGTTACTCACTTAAAAAATTAATTATTGGATAGTGTACAAAATGTAGCTAATATCTTAGATTTACAAATTAATGAAATTCTCCATTTGAATGACTTTTAATTATGGACTGAAAACACATTTTAATAATTGCAAAGTATTTTTCACATCAAGTTGGTATGAAATGTTTAGGAAAGTTTATTTCTTGTCATTTGTTGTGGTAGAGTTTTCTCATTCACCATTTTATATTCTGCGTCTTTCCAAGAGGTATGACTTTTAGATTTCCATAACTGACATTGTGTTACTTGGTTTTAGCAAAAATCCTACTCCATCAATTAGCCATCCACAAAGTCTGATCATCTTGTTATCTCAGATGTTTCATTTTTTTTACTACAAAAAGGTAATTTCAGATCACTCAGCCTCACCTACTGAGAACCCTCCCTAGAGTCCCTCCCTACCTCTGGTATTTCCTCTTACTAATTATATGTTCAGTGACCTCTACCCTTAGGCAGTATAAATACCCACTGTCCATACCACTGAATTCATTGTATCTTCCACACTGCAAGAGCCTTTGCAGAGTTTTCCATACATTGTGAAGTATGTTATACAAAACAAGAACAATTCTTTGACTCTACCTCTAGTAAAAGATAGATATAATTATTAAAGTATGGTCAACATTGTAGCATGAATCTTAAAAGTTCTTATTAATAAAATCAAACTTGAGCCAGGTATTGGGATGAACACTGGAAGGTCAGAGAAACAGAATAAGCCACAGCTATCTCACCTTGCTGAATCCTCAGCTGGTCTTGTTTCCTCACACTGGATGCCCCGAGCCCTCATCCAGAATGGGTCTCAGCTGAACTGCTGCTAGAAGCCTGAAAGCTTAACCAGCCACATGCTTCTCCAGGCCAAAGGCTTCTCCAGGCCAAATGCTTCTCCAGGCCAAATGCTGCTAGTTTCTGGTCCTCACGCTTTATATACCTTTCTGCTTTCTACCACCACTCCCTGGGATTAAAGGTGTGGGTCACCAAGCCTGGCCGTTTCCCATGTGGCCTTGAACTCACAGAGATCCAGAGGGATTTCTGTCTCTGGAATGCTAGGATTAAAGGCGTGTGCTACCACTGTCTAACCTCTGTTTAATATTGTGGCTGTTCTGTCTCTGACCCCAGATAAGTTTATTAAGGTACACAATATTTTGGGGAACACAATACCACCACATAACATGAGCAAAGTAATATAGCAAAGAAATAGACAAAGAACTGATGGGTTTCTTCTCATTATGGCCTCCCTGAAGCAGCACTCTTTACCATTTTAAGCAAAAGTCATGGTTACTTTTATTTAGAATTTGATATAATAGTCATAAATTAAAATGAAGAAATAAATGTAAATTTTGCTTATAATATTAAAACATGAAATACAAAGTAAGCAAGGTCAATGATTAAGTTAGAATGAAGTTATGGATTAAATAAGTTCTATAAATGATAGATCAGTTCACAATGAATTTTTTTGAGATTATAGTATCACTAGATTTCTCTCTTCTCTATCCTCCCTCCAAACCTTCCCATGCACTTCTCCCTTCTTTCCTTCAAATTCATGGCCTTTTTTTCTTTAATTATTATTGCATGCATATAAGTATACTTAATATCATATATGCCTAAATATAACCTGATCAGGCCAAATAATATTTCTTCCACAAGGACTTTCGATGAGTTTATTAATATATATGATGGAAGGAATTCATTAGACAAGTGAAACTTGTATGCACATTTTAATACCAATTTATAGTTCCTTGACAATAGTTTTTTTTTGTGTGTGTGTGTGAGGTATGTTATACAAAACAAGAACAATTCTTTGACTTTACCTCTAGTAAAAGATGGATATAATTATTAAAGTATGGTCAACATGAACAAAGTAATATAGCAAAGAATTTGACAAAGAACTGATGGGTTTCTTCTCTGTGGGCTCTGAGGCCCCCTTTCTATCAATGCAGTATTAGCAAAGTTAATAAAATAACTTCCACTAATGAGAGTAGCACCATAATAATTATTTACAAATTAATGACAAAACAGATAATATTTATTTAAAAAACAAATACTTTTGAGATAATTATATAGCTTTTAAAGCAGCTGCGCATAAGGGTCATTAGAAGGTATTTTTCCTTTAAACCACAATTGATTCCTTGTGTAGATTACCTGTGAGCCAATGACTATTATTTGTATATCAAACACCATGAAAGGAAGAACTTGTGTGCTCCTTCCTTCTCTCTGCAACTGTATAAATAGGAGACAGCCATCTGTGTAAATGAATCTGAGAACTTTATTTTTTGTTTAAATAATTAATTCCTCATGCTACGTAGGAGGGCTAGGTAGTCAGCATGACTGTTTTGGTTCACAGACTAAGGCTTCTTGGCATTCATTGGTGTTATGTGTTATGAAATTGATTTTTCCTATATTTGTTCTTTGTGGTTCTCTTTGTTATGTAAAATGCTTTGTTTTTTTTTAAATTATTTCTTTATTTTTTGAGATTATAATATATTAACACTGTTTCTCCTTCTTCCTTTTTACAAACTCTACCATATACCCTTCCATATGCTCTTTAAAATTCATGACCTCTTTTAGTCCTTAAATGTTGTTGCATGCATGCATATAAATATGTACACATATATGTATATTCTTTAATGCATAAATAAAACCTTATCAGTTTGTATAATGTTGCTTGTACATGTATTTTCTCTGCCAAACATTTGGTATTGGATAACCAATTTGTGTGTTTTTCCTTAGGAAG
Source organism: Peromyscus melanophrys (assembly GCA_902168415.1). Taxonomy (NCBI): domain Eukaryota; kingdom Metazoa; phylum Chordata; class Mammalia; order Rodentia; family Cricetidae; genus Peromyscus; species Peromyscus melanophrys. Next base: position 54,217 of record CABHPR010101494.1, read on the forward strand.
ACTATTTCTCCTGTACAGAGAATTTCTTCATTTTCTGGAGCTCATTGTGTAGAACTGAAACCTTATGGGCTTTTCCCAATCCACTTTAGCATGTCTATTGATATTTGATGTAACAGTTGGTTGTTTCCTCTTATGATACTAGTATGCTCATGACTTAGATATGTCAAACGATGCCACCAATTGTCCCTCTTTAAATCTTGATGCCTCATATATTAATAGTCCAGTATATTAAAAACAACTTAAAGTCCCCCACATAACACTTGCTATGAATGAGGTCAAGTCTAATATAATGTTTATAGTTAACTTAGGATCTTAGACAAAAAATACTTACCAAAATTACATATATATACTATGTAACATATTAATATTACCCAAATTGTAACTGAAATTCAAATGCTATTATATGCTTCGTATTTTTACTTGCTGGAACTACCAATCCTTTTCATGACATATGCTGTCTTAATTTTCATAATTTTATGACTCTCTTACAAATGGTATGATATACTCTATGCTATATCCTTCTCAGGCTTCTATTGCAAATGCTCTCCAAACAGATGGTGGTGTTTTTTTTAGGAGATTTTTCTAGAAATTTATGAGGTGGAATCAGTCTTGGGAAACTAGGTCACTGAAGGTCAGCCCTGGCGTGAACCCTGTCCTTACTTACTTCCTGTATTACTGCTTCTTGGTTGACAATAAAGTGAATTCCTTTCTCCCACCTCCATGTTGTTCTGCCAATGTGCAGGGTAGAAAGTGACCATATATTGACCTTGCCAAAACATTGAGCCATTATGCCAACATGCAGAATAGAAAGTGACCACACATAGTGACCCCACCAAGACATTGAGCCAAAGTAAATATTACTCATTTTATGTTTTATTTTCTTCTTTAAGGTAGTTTGTCACGATAGTTTGAAAAGTACTTATTAGAGAGTAGAAGACCCAAATTATTTAGATTGGTAAAACTACCTAATGTACCATTCTATAGTTTTGATACAAAAGAATGCAGAATTTGAACTTTTAGGTAGTATGAAGACAGTAATAGAAATAATGTAGTATGCCTATAACACATTGCAGTTTTGTTTTGTTCTGTGTTTCTGATGACACTGTGTCTTACTTGGTAGTCTATAAGTACTTGGTATTCAATGTGTAGCCAGATTGTCCTCAAACTCTCAGTATTCTTCCCATACAAATATTCCAAGTACATATTAATTCAGAGATGTAAATTCAATTTAATTTCAAACTTTAAGGTATTTGAAAATATTATTGATTTTTATGTTTGTTTGTAATTATAAATCATAAAAGTAAAAAGTTTCTATCAAATACTAAGTCAATATAAAATATGTTAAATGTAAATGTCACATTCAAAATATTGGTTGAAGATATTTGACATCATATTGCTAGAATATTTTGCAAGATAAAGAATGACTTTATTATGGAAGCAATAGGAGGAGGTGTAGAGAGAAATGTGCAGCCCAGCTCAGATGAGGCAATCTGCCTTTTCTATCTCAGATAAAGTTGGAGATGTGGACAATAGAAGTGAAAATGCCCCCCTAGAAGCTAGATAATATATGACTGTGTTTCTCTTCTATTAATCCCCTGATGTCAAGGAATTTCACAGTCTGTTAAACCACCACCAAGTACTAGAGCTTGGTTGGAAGATCGTAGTGTGGTTTTTTTTTTTTTTTTTTTTTTTTTTTTTTTTTTTTTTTTTTTTTTGGTTTTTTTGAGACAGGGTTTCTTCTGTGTAGCTTTGCGCCTTTCCTGGAGCTCACTTGGTAGCCCAGGCTGGCCTCGAACTCACAAAGATCCGCCTGCCTCTGCCTCCCGAGTGCTGGGATTAAAGGCGTGCGCCACCAACACCCGGCCGTAGTGTGTTTTGATGGATATAGATCATTTAAAAGGACCTTCTATTGACTTAGAGTTCTCCAAAGAAATTGAATGTTGATGCGAGCACTGACAGTTTTTTGAATTTTGTTTTTGTTGTTGTTATTGTTATTGTTGCCATTTCCTATAACCCAACCATTGTCTTTAAAAGGAAAGAGAAGTCAGTAGCCATGTAGTTCTGAGCTTAAGTGTAATAAAGAGGATCTCAGTCCCATACACTGAGGACTAGTTATCACTCCTCCCTGAATTTTAGTGTTGAGCAAACTAACAAGCAGCTGGTAGACATGCTGAGGTCTAACACCTGACTAGAGCTTTCAAAGAAGTATTCAAGTGATTATTCTAGGAGCTGCAGAGCTAACTCAGAGGGTAGAGTGTATAGTGCTCTCACAGATGATAGTAGTTTTGTTTCCAGAACTCAGGTTAGGCAGCTATAAGATCTGGGTTAGGGAGATCTAGTGTCCTCTTCGGACCTCTGAAGGAACCGACACTCAAATGCACAATCCTTCTCCATCATAAACAGACACACTGATGCTCACAGAGACACACATGTACACATACACATTTGTTAAATTAAAAAATACAAACTATTTTTTAAAATGTTCAGTATGCTGACACATTTAATTTATTTTATAATTTTGGATCACTTGGCCAAAAACAGTAAAAAAATAAATTATCATGTACTACAACTTGTAAACTTTGCTAACTAGTATAATCTGCTTTATTTTATCAGGTTCTATATCATTTACAATGGTGCAATCTGTTCAATCATGTTACAAGTTTGTTCAAAATGTATTGATATTTAGTTAGACTATTATCACAATTGGTTAAAAAATTATATTCATGCATTGAGCTTCCTAAGCTATAAATATAATGTAGCTATTTTCACAATAGCTATCATCACACATTTGAAAATTAATTAACATCAATGATAATGAAAATTATTCACGAATTATTTTAACAAAAGAATGTTACATAAACCATGTTTTTTTTTTATTTGTACATTGTGGTTTGTGCTATCAAAATATAGTCACTGTGCGTAAATAGACATGTTTTCAATTCTGGAAATATTAACATATATACATGCATATATACATACACACTCAGTTGTGTATCTCTAAGTTTCAATGTGAGCTGTGTGAGACTGTATTGAATATTCAAAGACACATGCTTAAGTAAATGAAGGTAGTTCATTTTAGATAGATTTTCTGTAGGTGGCCCAGGCTGGTCTTGACTATTTCTTCCAGTACTGCCTGCCTTCACATGATTGCTGTTTTGGGCATGTACTATCACATGTAGTATGGTTTCCATTCAGTTAAAAAGAAATACTATAACACACTCAATTTTACTACTCAGATCCATTACATACCCTTTATGTTCAAGTACAATTCTTCAGAGCTATAAAAGAAATGTAGATAAGTTAAATGTACTGGTTCTTTTTCCATGTCTAATATTATTTATATGATTGTAGGGAGAAATTCCTCTAAAAGCTGCACATTATTGAGTTATATCTGTATACTGGAGCTTAAAATATATGAACAGTGATAACATTATGTTTTTTCATTTGACTCAAAGATATATTAATTGTATTATTAACTCTTTTGTTTGTACATCAAATAAAGCAGATGATAGGAAAAATGAATATCAATAGAATAGAGTGCTTTAATGCATTCATTAATATTTTGTTGATAAGCTAACATAAGATCCATAGAAAATATTTATATGCTTATATATGTCAGAAAAATGTATAACACAAAACCTATACAATACAAACATAAAACACACAAGTGTCATCTATGTATCTCACAAATACAATCTTAGACAATTTAAAATGTATAATAATTTTAATAATGTTTAATATAGCTGGGTAAATTATTCCATTTTCATTCTTGCATATCTGATTCCTTCTACCCTTTATCAACTATATATATGAAGTATATATGTATATGCTATATATATGATAAGATGTATTTTTTTAAATGTCCTCAATTTGATTCATGTGAATTACCAATAAAAATTATAAAAATGCACAATCAATATAAATCCTTAAAAAAGTAAGTCATTCATCAATGTGTGAATCATATTCTCTTTAAGAAAACATATCCATGGCAGGGAAAATTATTTTTGATTATTTTTGTAAAGATGTATTAGATTTAACCATAATTTATTTTCAAAGGAAAATATATGTAAAGGACCTTTTTGTATATTGATCATTTCTAAATCAATAAAATTGGTCCAAATTAGATCTGACTGCTTTAAAAATACCCATTTTTCTTACGTATTTGTTATCATTGGACGTTACTATTCTAAATATAAATTTGTCAAGGGAACATTATTATTTCATTAAAACAGAAAATTACGCATATTGACAAAATCAGAAGACTTACTATTTTTATATTCTTACAAAATTGTTTATGTCTCCTGAGATGTGCTTTGACAAACATAGTGTTTTCAACTTTAACAATGGCACTATAGCATATTTGTTTAAATAGCAGAATTGCTCTTGAAATTGAAATATGAACTTGATATTGTTATTTAATAGACATGTGCTTCAATTTATCTAAAGCATGCTTAATAAAACTAAAGATTATATGTCATCAGTTAACTAATTTCAAAAATAGTATGTGGCACATAGTAGTGTTTATATGAATGTGGTTATTGTAAGTTTCTAAGAATTAGTTATACTGTCCATATCCATTTGAACTTTTTTCTTATAATAATTCCAATAAATAAACATATTGATTAGCTCTTGCTTTCTTTCCTATCTATCTTTTGTCTCTTCAACAAACTACAACCTGTTATTAGATGCTTCTGAACACAGCATATATTCATTTATGAAGCTTTACAATCCGACCTTAATGCTCTGGAAGTGAGAAGCTTTGTTCATATGAATATACAAATTTGCTTTGAAATAAACCTGTTTGACTAAAGGGGTTTCACACACGGTGGTGAGTAATTGCTGCGATTAAATAAAACACTAGATTTATTACTAAATTATTTGGCTTGGTCTGAATCTCATGAAGAATCCATTCATTTCTTCAGGGATCTAAGCAAATATATGGCAGTTAATTAAAACCCAGTCTTATCTGTCTTGAGCCTTTAGATTGAATATCCACTGAAAGAAAATGGAAAATAATGACATGAGGGGACATTTCCAGATGATAGTGTAAATAATGACAGTGCTGCAGAGGAGAATTTTCACAATTCATACTCAATAAAGGGGGACAATTACCTATGAAAACTTGGCACCTCTACCTTCCACAACTAGTTCCAGCTGCCTAGAAGAAAACAGAGTCCATAAAGCAGAATGCTCTACATTTGCACAATGTGAAAACAGAAGGAACAATGAACAAGGGGAAATGATAATAAAGTGTTTAAACAAAAGGTAATCTGCAAAAATAAGCCCTGTTCCCTATCTTTTGAATAAGAATGCAACCTGGTAGTCTTATCCATTCCATCTTGCCTGACAAGAGCTTCCAACTTAGGAAAAGTTTCCTAAGACTTTCTGAAAGACCTAGAATTGACCTCATTTTCACCATCTAAACAGTAACTCATGCCAACTTTATGTCTTCTGTTTTCAGATCTGGCGATGTAATTAAAAGTGAGTCACACTTTGGGAACCATAGAAAGACATCTTTACTTGAAATTCAGGCAGAGTGCTATTTATGGAAGATTCTAGTGGTGAAATATATTCAAAATGTCCAACAACAACTCACCAGGGACGGTACCTAGGGTCCACTCATAATGCTTTTCTCTCTCTCAAACCACAGTCTTGGAATTCCAGGAGCAAGCCTTGGAAACTCTTTTCCCTTGGCCATATTAGTCCTTGAATACAACAAAGAAAAAAATTTATACATAGTTTCATCCAGAAATTTAAGTAGGGCTACTCTGGAAATCTTTTCTTTCGAACTATATCAACTCTTTTGAAGAATGAAATTAGATCCAACTTAGACTGAAAAAAAAGCTTTAAAAATAGATAATCAAAGTTATAGAAAAAGAAAATTGGATCAAGAGTCAAGAGGACTTGCTGCTCTTACAGAGGACCAGGGGTTAGTTCCCAGAATCCACATGGCTTCTTACAACCTCTGTAACTCCAGTTCCTAGGGATCTTATGACCTCCTCCTGCCTCCACGAGTACCAGGCATGTACATTATGAACATACATTCTTACAAAGACTTATGCATACAAAATAAAGACAAATCTATCATTAGAATATTTTAACCCTTGATAAGTTGTATGCAATGTGTTTTGTCCTATTTGCCCACATATGTGACGGAGACATACATGTAACATTTAAAAAAATAAGTAACAAATGCATAGTTTTAGTTCTTGGGAATTTATAGTGCATGTTTTGAAACTATACCTTCTAATATGCCTACCACTGTTTTTTCTTTGATGCTATTTTAAAAGAACAGTACAGAGATTAATGTGTACCCCGAAAACATAACATGGATGACAAAACAGAACACTAAAATAAAGAGATTCTCAAGAACACAAAGAAAACCAGTTCATTGATGTGTGCATTCAATTATTGTACTATAAAGCTTTCATTCCTCTGCAAGAAACTATGATTTTTCAAAATAATGCTAAGACCCAGCAGGCACCATCACAGTGCACCATGCATCCTGAATCCCTGTCAAACCCCAATAATTATTTAGACCAGTCAGACTCGGTGTGTGCTCTACAGAAACTCAGCATTCACTACATCACTTAAAATTGTTTGTTGGATCTTATTGTTAGGATGGTGACATTCATTACTAGGGACTAAACCCTTCATTATTCTGTTTGTCAGGAGTACTCAAACAATACAATATGTGAAAAAGAACAAGGGGAATTAATTTCCTACTGTGTGATTTCAGAAGAAGACCAAAACAAAAAAAAAAAAAAAGAAAGAAAGAAAGAAAACGAAACAAAACAAAAAGAGAAAGAAAAAAGGGGATTTCTAGCAAACACCCTGTTGTGCCCCCAGTCTGTGACGGTTCTTTCACCTCCATGTCATTCAGATCAGAAAAAGTACAATTGTTTAAGAAAAGTGGATAAAGTTACCCTCAACAATACTATGGATTTAAACGTTCACTTTTCAAAATATTACTTCTATGATAACCAAGTAATACCTATTACATGCAATGGAGTTTATTTGCTAGTGACAGATACATGAGATGAGTAAAAGCATGACGGTGGTAGAGTGAGGCATTAAATAGTATGTAAGACTTCATTAACCACTATTATATGTCAATGTCTCCTTTGGCAAGTGTAACTTTGTTATAACCCTACTGAATCATGAGACAAAGAAAAAAAAACTCTTATAAATATAATACCAATCACTAATGTTTGGAATTTCCTTGGTTAAAAGAGGAATCCCAGGGATTGCTTCCTATTTCTTATTCATAGTCATTCCTCCCTCTAAGTTAACTTATTCATTATTTGTTTTTATAATTCCAGTTTCTCTTCAACAGAGCATAAAGCCAAATAAATTTGGCAGCATTTGAGAAGAAAAGATCTTTTTTTTTTGTATGCCAAATGCATTCAAAGCCAAGAAAATGACCTTCTCTTAAAGAAATTGGGTTGAGTCCTTACTTTCTTTAGATGACATCTGTTTTGAAATTATCCAAGCTTTTTTAAAACCCTGAAGCAGACATGACGAAGTAGACCCAGAAACACTAAATGATGACTTCCGCTCATCATGTTTCTAATCTTGTCTGTCTTTTTTGCTGGTAGCGTTTCTAACACTTATGATCCTTCTTAATCTTTTTATGTGGGGTGACAATTTTCCTGGAGGTCAACCTCCTTAAAATTCAACTTCAGCGGTAATTTTATCTCTCTCCATTTAGCCCACTAGAAGTTCTGCAAAGAAATATTTCTGTGAAATATACATCATCAGCTATTCTCAGAAGGATAAAAGAAGAGTATGAAAATCATGTTCTATACCTAAGAACAAATTTGATTTCAATCTACAAGGTCATATGAATGTGTCAACCTGTATGGCTATATGCATGATTACTCTATAAAGAAAGCAACATATCATTCTTTCTTTTCTCTAGTTTGATGGTCATATAAAAATGTGGTGTTCTCAATAGCAGTTATAAATATATAATTTCCTAACTTGGTGTTGATACCTGCAATCTGAATCAAACAATCTATAAAGCAACACCCATTTGGGTTTGTGGGACTTGACTTTCACATTTCAGCCATTTTTCTTTCACAGGTATGCATATGTACCAACTGTGCTGCCTCCCCCTGCAGTTTCCAATTATTTCACTGTATATAATTTAAATTAAATTGTGGGAATGAAGTGGCTCTGGAGAAGGACGATATATAGGATTCCTCGTCAGGCACTCACGGACCAGGGAAGGGTGAATTTCATGTCCATCCTTGCTGCAGACAGGGAACAGTTCACTGGAAATGAAAGTTGCTTTGGTCCCAGGAGAAACAAACAAACAAACAAACAACTTGCTATTGAGCCAGGATCCCAACAATAAGTGTTTAAGGAAGAGTGCCCATCTCATTCTCTCATTTATATCCTGGATTGTTGCCAGTTTAATTTTTTGTTAGAAGCATTTGCTTGTGGAGTCTCTATTTTCTTCTTCAAAAGTGTTGTTTTGGTCCCGTATTAGCATAAACAGGCAATTAACTTCGCTGGACATATCAGGTGGCAGTTCAAATCCCACGGCTGTCCTGTTATTCTTAACTGTGATGCATACTGTGCGTCCTGGGGCTGCCTGTACTTAAAGTCATCCACAGTTTGAGGTAGAACTTTTCTAGGCTCTTTGTTTAGGTAACTGGTCTTTGACTATTTTTCACAGTGTTTTAATTTTACTTTGCAAGTTTTATTGTTGCCTTTTCCTTTAGCTGCTCAAGCCAGAAAGATTTCCACATGAGTTTTATGTAAATAATGTTGGGCACCATCTGTTTTACATGAACATATATTTTACATAACTGTAAATCACTTTCTTTGCAAACACTTGAATCCAGCAAGGCTGCTTTTTAATAAATGTAGAATATTTGTACTATATCATAGGCAGGGTCCTTCTTTTTCCATTCTTGTACCTAATAATCCAAGAAAACAACAGTAAACACATGTCCACATGTTTATCTACAAGAAATTCCTTCAAAAGCTAGTGGGCATAATCAAAAAGAAACTATGGTGTTACTTAAACTAAAGAAAAAATAATTTTCTGATGAGCAACTTTTTAAAACAGAAGAAATTCCACAAGATCAATCTTCCTATAACTTAGTATCTTAGTTATCTTAGTCAGGGTTACTACTGCTGTGATGAAAAATCATAACCAAAGCACCTTGGGGAGGTAAGGGTTTATTTCAGTCACCGTTTCATGTAACAATTCATTATCAAAAGCAGTGGGGGCAGAAATGCAAGCAGGGCAGGAACCTAGAAGCAGGACTTGATCCAGAGGCCATAGAACAGTGCTGCTTACTGGCTTGCTCCTACAGCGTCCTCAGCCTCCTTTCCATTTTTGTTTAATTAATTCTATTTCATTTATTTTAATTCAGACCACAATTTCCCCTCCCTCCTCTCCTATGATGCCCTTCCAGTCACTGTCAGCCAGGACAAGCAGCATGTGAAGATGCCGGTAAGCCATGAGCCATGTGGCAAGGTATAGATTTATGGAAATAGATTAATTTAAGCTATAAGAACAGTTAGTAAGAAGCCTGCCACGGCCCTACAGTTTGTAAGCAATATAATTCTCTGTGTTTACTTGGTTGGGTCTGAGCGGCTGTGGGACTGGCGGGTGCCAAAGATTTGTCCTGACTGTGGGCAAGGCAGGAAAACTCTAGCTACAAATGGCCCACCTCTCTTCTACCCCCACTCCCACCCCCCACCCCCGCCCCCCACTCCTCCTCTGTCTCCATTCAGAAGGGGGCAAGCCTCTTATAGGAATCAACACTGCATGGCACATCTAGTTGAGGTAGGACCAAGCTCCTCCGCCTGCATCAAGGATTGGCAAGGCAACCCAACTTGGGGACTAGGTTCCCAAAAGCTAGCTCAAGTGCCAAGTACATGTCCTGAATGCACTGCTAGGAGCCCTACAAACAGACCTAGCTACACAGCTGTCACACACATGCCTAGGGCCTAGGTTTGTCTAATGCAGGCCCCCTAGCTGTTGGGCCAGAGTTAGTGAGCTCCCATGAGCTCAGGTCAGCTCTCTCTGTGGGATCCCCTGTCATGACCTTGACCCCTATGGCTCCAGCATTCCTTCCTCTGTCTCTTCAAAAGGATGCCCAGAGCTAGGCCAGGTGCTTGGCTGTGGATCTCTCCATCTGCTTCCATCAGTTACTGATGCATGCTCTCCTATGACAATTAGTGTAGTCATCAATCTGATTACAGGAGAAGGTCAGTTCAGGCACCCTCTCCACTATTGCTAGGAGTCTTAGCTAGGGTCATCCTTGCGGATTCCTGGGAGTTTCCCTGGCACCAGGTTTCTCCCTAACCCCAAAATGGCTCCCTGTCAAGATATGTCTTTCGTTATTCTTCCTGTCCATTACACCCTTAACTCACTAAACTGGATCCCTTATGTTCCCATATCTCCATATACCCTACTACCACCACCCAACCCCCCATTTACCCAGGAAGATCTCTTCTATTTCCTCTTCCCAGGGGCATCCCCGCCTCTCTCTTTGAACACTCCTTGTTACCTGCCTTCTGTGGGGCTGCGGATTGTAGCCTGGTTATTCTTTACTTTTCAGCTAATATCCACTTATAAGTGAGTACATACCATGCTTGTCTTCCTTGGATCTGGGTTACCTCACTCAGGATGATATTTTTCTAGTTCCATTCATTTACCTGCAAATTTCATGATGTCATTGTTTTTTACTGCTGTAGTATTCCATTGTGTATATATACCACATTTTCTTTATCCATTCTTCAGTTGAGGGGCATCCACGTTGTTTTCAGGTTCTGGCTATTATGAACAATGCTGCTATGAACATAGTTGAGCAAGTGTCCTTGGGGTATAATTGAGCATCCTTTGGGTTTATGTCCACGTTTGGCATAGCTGGGTCTTGAGGAAGATTGATTCCCAATTTTCTGAGAAATCACCATACCAATATCCAAAACGGCTGTTCAAGTTCACAATCCCACCAGCAGTGGAGGAATATTCCCTTTACTACACATCTTCTCTAACATAGGCTGTCATTAGTGTTTTGGATCTTAGCCATTCTGACAGGTGTAAGATGGTATCTCAGAGTTGTTTTAATTTGTATGTCCCCGATGGCTAAGGATGTTGACCAATTCTTTAAGTGTATCTTGGCCATGGCCATTTGGGATTCTTGTATTGAGAACTCTCTGCTTAAACCTGTGCCCCATTTTTTAAATTGGATTATTTGGTATTTTGAGGTCTATTCTCTTGATTTCTTTATATATTTTAGAGATCAGACCTTTGTCAGATGTGAGGTTGGTAAAGATCTTTTCCCATTCTGTAGTCTGCCATTTTGTCTTATTGATGGTATCCTTTGCCTAGCTAGAGTTATAAAAATAGCATGTTATTAGCATAAAAACAGACAGATAAATCAATAGAATCTAATTTAAGACGCTGACTCCAATCCACACACCTATGAACACTCTTGACAAAGAAGCCAAAATTACAGAATTGAAAAAAGAAAGCATCTTCAGCAAATGGTGCTGGTATAACCAGATGTTGGCATGTAGAAAAATGCAAGTGGATTCATATTTACTGCCCTGTACAAAACTCAAGTCCAAATGGATTAAAAACCTCAATATAAATCCAGTTACAGTGAACCTGATAGAAGAAAAAGTAGGAAGTAGTCTTGAACCCCTTGGCACAGGAGACAACTTCCTGACCATAAAACCAGTAGCACAGACACGGATATCAACAATTACTAAATGGGATGTCCTGAAAATGAAAAGCCTCTGTAAGCTTGCTTTCTTATAAAGCCTAGAACCAACAGCCGAGGCATGAATAGCCAAGGCCCTTCCCCATCAGTCACTAATGAAGAAAATATTCTACAGCTGAGTCAGTCGTATGGAAGAATTTTCTCAATTGAGGTTCTCTCCTTTCAGATATCTCTAGCTTCTGTCAAGTTGACACAAAACTACAAAGAACACCTAGTCAGAAAATCATCAGGTAAAGATTTTATCTTACCTGTAGTGTCAAACTCAGTACAACAAAAGAGAATGACATAGAGCAAAGGCAATATTATGTGAATTTTGTAGGAAAGAGGAAAAAACAAAAGTGCTCCAAACAGTAGCAAGTAAGAAAAATGTCAAATCAAGATGGCAATTTGAGAGATGGGATAATGGAGGTTACATATATACTAACAAATATTCTGACTTATAAAATATAGGTATTTCTCCATATATCATATTGTCAACATATCTCTCATTAGGTACATTTCTAATGTCTGATTTCCTCAGGGAATTTCCACCAGTCTTTATGGAAAACGGGGGTAACTGTCTTGACAATGTGACATAAGGGCTAGAGTTAGAGTCCCTCCATGAGATGAACAGATAATGGCTGTAACAATTAGTTCTGTGTCTGTGAAGTGTCTTGACAATATAAACTATCTTACAGGTTATAGTCTATCATAGACTTTGAACTTCTTAATTAAATTTTATCTTAGTGTACTTTAATCCTACTTTGATCCATTAGCTATATATCCTCAAAGAACAATGTCCCTTAATTACTATAAGATGTTTTCTTCCCCCCCCCCCCCAATCTCTCTCTCATTTCCTTTTTAGGCTACCATTTACATGGTTGGACTTTTCCACATTCAATCATGTGATGATATTTTATTTGTGCACCCCAATAAAGCTTATCTGAAGATTAGAGGAAAAACCAGCCACTATATTAAACATAGAAGTCAGGCAATGGTAGCACACAGCTTTTATCCTAGCATTCCAGGAGGCAGAGATCCACCTGGATCTCTGTGAGTTAAAGGCCATACTGGGGAACAGGGCCCAGTGTGGTGACACAGGCCTTTAATCCCAGCACTAACCATAGAGGTCTGGAGGTCTGTACAGAGAGACAGGAAGTGATGTAGCTGGGTGGAAAGAGGAAATGAGATGACAGAATAGAAAGGCATGTAGATGTGGGTGTACAGGAAGTAGTTTTCTTTGGAGGCTGAGGGCTGGTAAGAACATATCTGGCTTCTTTCTGCTCTTCTGATCTTTCAGCTTTCACCCAAATATCTGGTTCCGGTTTTTTTTTTTTT
>CABHPR010101495.1:8870-38477 GCA_902168415.1 Peromyscus melanophrys
CATGTGTTTAAGCTTCTTGAAATTTTTTGATGAAGTTTATGATTTTTCTTTAAAATTCTGTCTCCTAGGGTTCATCTAGGTCAGCAGTTCTCAACCTGTGAGTCACAACCCCTTTGGGGTCTTGGGTCACATGTCAGACAGATATCCTGCATATCAGATATTTACATTATGCTTCATAACAGTAGCAAAAATTACATTTAAGTAGCAACAAAAATAATTCTGTGGTTGGAGGTCTCCATAACATGAGGAACTGTATTAAAGGGTTGCAGCATCAGGAAGGTAGAGAACCACTGATCTAGGCAATTCTCTTTGGTAAACATTTCTACAGGACTGACACAAGACAGCCCAAGGCCAAGTTCTCAACACAAAGGAGATTTATTTACCCCAGAGGGACACAGGTCAGGGAATAAGAGACAAAGACAGGAGATAGAGGACAAGAGAGAAGGGGGAAAGGAACATGGGAGAAGGGGAAGGGATGTTTGGTGGGGATTGGGGGGTGGGTGGGGCAAAGAACTGCCCCTGAATAGAGAGGAGACAGACATGGCCCATAAGAAAATGGCGGTTTATAAAGGTAAATGAAGAAACCCTGTGTTAGGATGAGGTGTTTAATTGGGCATGTTAATTAGGGATCCAAAGGGTGCTTTTGGTTGCTGGATTTTAATACTTTGATAGCTGGACCTTGGTAGCCATGTTCAGGAGGAGGAAGTGGCTAAATAAAGGAATAGACCTTGGTGTCTAGCTTTAGGAATGTAATCTAATGGTTTTTTAGCAAGCAGAGGGAATGGGGGAGAAAGGCAAGGCCTGCCAGAGCCTTGTTTGTCATGCTCAAGCTGGCTAGAGTCCCTTCAACTGGTAGTTTTTAGAGAGGAAATACTGGCTTGATCTTTCATATTGTTCCTGTTTTGGGGAGGAAATGTGGGCATGTGAACTTCTTTTATTAGTTCTAAGTCTGATAAGGACAGAGCCCATTGGGGAGAGAGGATTAGGCATGCGTCGGGGATTGGACCTGACCTAGAGGTTGAAATGCTTGGGTGGAATGAAGTTAGATAGACAGAGGGGACTGGGCTGGTGTGCAGGATGTGTATTCTGATCTAAGCCTGGACTGTGGTAGTGGATCTGTCTGGGTAGAAAGGTTGGGTATTGTGTGGAAGTGGACTGTGACTTGGGGAGTGGGCAGGGCCAGTCCTGGTGGAAGTCTAGAGCTTTGGTTTTGAGCAGGCACAGGTGGTCATACTAGGCTGGGGCAATCTGGGAGCTAGATCTGGCAGGGTGCATGGAGGAAAGGGGTCAGAGAGAATCTCCAGGCTAAACCCTGGAGAAGGTTGTGCAAGATTTGGCTTGTTTTGCAGTAGTAATATTTTGTATAACTCCAGTACAGTATCAGAGCAAGGTACTAGTATCACTTACTCCGGCTTCATCAGCTGTGTATATTATGTGTATTTGGTGCTGTGCAGTTTGGTCACATATGGAAATATATGAAAATATCACCATTCTAGAAGTAGAGAATAGTTTTGTCAAAACAGGTTGCCTTGTGTTGTACTTCTGTGACTAACTTCTCCCCGCTTTTTCTCATATTTTTTCCTAGCCCCCAACTACTTCCTGCTTTCCATTTTCTCATATAAAGGAGGTTATATAAATGGAAGCCTAATATGTCACTTCTTGACATTGGCATTTGTCACTTAGCAAAATACTGTCCAGCTTCAGCTGTGTGGTTGTATAGACTGGTACTTTGTTCCTTTTCCATTGCTCAATAGTATTCATGTTATGTGGTATTCACACATGATGTAGATGTACCTGAGTAACCAGTCATTCATGAACATTTGAGTCCTTTTAGTTTAGGCTGCCTTGAAAAAAGCTGCCGCAAACATTAATGTGTATATTTTTATGTGAATATAAATCCCTTGTATTGGATAAATATGCATGAATGCAGTTGCTGGGTTGTATGGTGGCTGCGTGTTTGCTTTTGTGAGAGCTGTCTTCTGTTTTCTCACCTTTCTATAGTCTTCCTGTCTTATTCCCCTGCAACAGGGTGTCTCACGGAACCTGGAGTCAGGATGGCAGCCAGCAAGCCCAAGTGGTCCTTCTCTCTCTGCCCCTCACAGTGTGGGGCTATAAATGCTCACAGTCATCCCTGGCTTCTATTATGACTTACGGGATCTGAACTAAAGGCCTCTCTTACCTACTGAGCCTCTTCAGCTTCTGCTTTATCTTTTTCATAATCCCACTAGTAATAGACAAATAATTCTATTTCTCTGTATCTCTACCAGTATTTGGTGTCACTGTTTGCTAATTTTAGCCTTTCTAATAAATGTTCATGTTAACTCATTAGGACTTGAATTAACTTTTTCCTAATAACTAACAATGTTAAATCTTTTCATGAGCACATTTGCTGCCTGTATATCCTCCCTGTTGAATTACTTCTCTCTTCCTATCTTTTGCCTTCTGCCTCTTTCCAATGTTTTTTAAAAATTCTTTTTAAAAACTCCATTTTTTAAAGTTACTTGTCTACTTATTTCATGTGTGTGCATGTTCAGGTCCCATGGTGCACATGTAAAGGTCAGAAGACAACCTAACTGGGAGTTTGTTCTCTCTTTTCATGCTGTGGGTCCTGGGGATCACACTCAGATTGTCAGATTTGGTGGCAGATGGCTTTACTGCTGAGCAATCTTGATGGCCATTTTTTAAAAAATTGCTTCTAAGTCTAGAATTTTTTTATTGTTAAGTTTCAGTAGTTCTGTATGTATTCCAAACATCAGTCATTCATTTTTTTGTCTATATGGTTTGCAAAGATCTTCTCTCAGTCTGTAGCTTGTCTTTGCCTCTTCTCAATGGGATCCCTTGAAGAACAAGCACTTTTCTTATCCATGCTAATTATTTTCTTAAAATCTGGGTATGTAGTGATACTCCTTTTTATTCCTCATGTCGGTAATTTGTATATTTCCCTTTGTTAATCTTGCTAAGTGTCAATTTTATTGATATGAAAGAATTTAATCATGTGCTTCCTTTTGTTCTCTGTCACTGTTTTGAGTCAGGGTCTCATCATCTGTAGGCAGCGGCTTATAGAAATTCTTTGACACATTATTTCACTCAAGTGCTTTTTGTTTCTTTTTGTGTATAAAACAGACCAGTATATAGAGAGCTTATTTATTTGCCCCATGTCAGTCGCATTTTAGAGTGAAAACAAAACCATGGATTTAGTTCAGTGTCAGAATTATACAGGAGCTTAGATCACTGTGGAGAAACATTAGCCTTTGGCTCAATTAGCACTAAGTTTTGTGAACATGTTGTTATGTACCTTGTGTACCGTTGAGAGACTCAATAGAAGAAAAATGTAATAATGTAGATGCTTACTGTGTTTTGAAGGCCACAGAAAGGTTTACATATTGTAATGAAGGTATGTTTGGGATCTAGACAATCCTTTTAATTTTTCAAGACAGTTTCTTACTTTTGCTGAATATATTACATTTGTATCTGTCTTTCTGCTTCTCTATCCCAATCTAATCAGTTACTAAGAATGTTCTGTTCTAATTGCTTTAGAATTTGGCCTTTACTTTTTTCTCCATTTTTTTTGGTTCAAACCCTACTTTTCTTTCTTTCTTCCTTTTGGGATAGTATGTTAAATTTTCTCCTTGATCCCTTCTTTTCCTCAACCAACTAAGCGCAATCTCTTGATTATTTATTTCAACCTAGGTAAAAATTAGGGAAACCATTATACATTCTGAAATAACACATGATGTGAGTCTAAAAGGAAAGCCTAAAGTTTAATGAAAAATGCCTTTTAAAGTTATTACTTGTGATGTGTTCTATTCTCATTTTAATTTTGTTTTATTCTACTTAAATATTGGTGGAAATCAGTTAAATCAAATTAAAATCTTCTTTATATGACTTTCCAGAATGATCTTGTACAGATAAGTCTTACACACTTTCTTGAACCCTTTTGTGAATATCCTTGTCTAGACAGTAGTAGGTTTTAACCTCATTTTGACAATGACTCAGAAATAGGCTTTCATCAGTGACGTAGCACATGTACATTAACAGACAGACAGACGGATGGAGACAGCAGTGTGGTAAAGGCCTTACAAATTGTGATGCATCCTAATTATGGTCCTTTAAAAAAAAATGAAAATGCTGGTCATGTAGGATGATTTCTTGGCCCAGTACTTGGGGCTTGCACATTAAGCAAAAAACATTAAAATCACCTTAACCTGTACTTCAGTATTGTTTCTTCTGTGCTCTACTGCTTATTCTGTAAGTCAGGGAGTTTTATGTCTCTCCATTGTCTGTTTCTCATGTCTGAGATACCCATCTCCTACAGTGATTGTGGAGTGAACCTTTGTTCTTTGAATGTAACAGACCATCATGAAGTTGCTGTGATATAATTGAAACAAACAAACAAACAAAAAAACCAATGAAGTTTTGTCCAAAACAATAACTGTAAAACGTATTTTAGCAGAAAATTAACCTCACATATATCAGTTACGTTGATGTGAGAGTTAGTAGGGGGGGCATTCCTCACCCCCACATTTCCCCAGAGTACTCTTGAGTAGAAGCAGCAGGAAATATTAGTTAGGAGGATAGAGGGGAGAGAAACAGATAGAAATACAAGGATAGCCTGGATCCTAATCCATCGGCCCCAACTATCTCTGCCCTAGGATGTTTAAAGGAATGCCAAGGGATGGAGCAAAAGAGGAGGTCTGCACAGCGAAGTGCAGACCATCTCAGACACCTGTACTCAGCCTGTGGTCCAATCATCCTCTTTATGCAGACCTGCCAAGTAAAGCCACGAGGAACCTGAAAATGGGCTCCAACAAGTTAGCTTATCAGTGATGTTATTCAAACCTGTGGGCTTCTTCAGTCTAAGAATGAAACCTGTTTCTGGTGCAGCTTTAATATTATTATGATGTTAGTATTTTTATTGTGTACATGAATTATTCATATTCTTTTATGAAGTCTGCATAAGCAAACTCCCCCATAAATTTTTATGTTAAAAAAATTTAAAATTTATGGAAAACTTATAGAAATACTGTAATAAATAATCATATATCCTTTACCTTGACATTTTTGCCTCATTTAATTCTTTTACTTTATATATATATGTATTTATGCCAAACTAATAATCGTGTTCCTTCTTAAATACTTTTTGTACTTTTATAGGAATAAGGAAACTTAAGAAGTTAAACATAATCAATTTAAAAATTAATACAATATTTAGATATTTTTGTTTCGAAAATGTTATTGAAAAATTTTTAGTGTGATGTTCCTTTAGTTTCCTTAAACCTAGAATAGTTTCCTCAGACAAGATGTTCAAAGTAGTCTTGCTGTGAGTATCTTACTTTGTAATTAAATGTAGGTTGCTCATGCCTGACAAATACTCCAAGATCAGGAATTCTCAGTGGATCACATGCAGGGCCCCTGCCTGCTGTTAGCTGTTATGCTAATGGATTACATAAATTAGAATGATGTTGTCATGACCTCTGGTAGTCACTGATATTTTTATTGACTCTATGGTTTTGCCTTTTCCACAGTGTCATACTGATGAGATCATATAGTTTGTAGCTTTTTAAAATGTGCTTGCTTCTCTTAATGTGCATTTAAAATTTTTCCATGTGGTCATGACTGAATAAGTACATTTTTTTAAAGATTTATTTCTTTATTATGTATACAGTGTTCTGTCTGCATGTATCCCTGCACACCAGAAGAGGGCACCAGATCTCATTATAGATGGTTGTGAGCCACCATGTGGTTGCTGGGAATTGAACTCAGGACCTCTGGAAGAGCAGTCAGTGCTCTTAACCTCTGAGCCATCTCGCCAGTCAGTGACTAGTATTGTATTTTCTGGATGTACCATAGTTTAATTATTTATTGAGCTACTGAGAGAAATTTTGGTTGCTTCCAAGTTTTGTCAGTTAGAATAAAACAGCTACAGAGTCATGTGCAATTTTTTTTTTTTTTTGTATACTGTTAAGTTTTTATTTAACTTGGGAAAACACTGTGAAGCTCAGTTGCTATATAGCATAGTGTTTTAATTTGTTTTCTGTTGCTGTCACAAAGTATTTGGGGGATGGGTACTTTTTAAAAGACAAGAGGTTTATTTAGGTGCTGGTTTGAGAGTGAAAGCTCAAGATTGGACTGCCCCATCTGTACACCAGTGGAAATCCCCCTAGCTGTGTCACAGAATGACAGACAAATGGGAGGGAAATGGCTTTATGTAGAATAACAGTGTACTTAGGAGATGGCTTATAAGACAACAACACGCACATTAATCTCATCCTGGGGAAGTGCCTCCAATGAACAATGAGCCCAGTTATCTCCCTAGGTTTCACTTCTTAAAGGGTTTACTACTTTCCCCTTTCAGTGCTGGACAATGAACCCAGGGCCTAGTTTATCCAGGCAAGCACTGTTCCACCGAGCTAGTGTCAACATATGGACATCAAACCTTCACACATATGGACAGAATCCTTGAGGGAATCTGTAGTTGGAAGTTTTCGCTGGTCCTGCCCGGCCCTGCCCGGCCCTGCGGTCATGACGAATCTCTCCCACCCGTGTCCTGCAGCTGCTTACAGAATAATCACCCAGAGGCTTAATATTAATTACCAATTTCATGGCCTATGGCAGGCTTCTTGCGAGCTAGCTCTTATATCTTAAATTAACCCATTTCTGTTAATCTATGTTTTGCCATGTATTCTGTGGCTTACTGGTCTGCTGGCATGTTGTTCCTTTGGCAGTGGCTGGCGTCTCTCTCCGTTCTCTTCTTCCTATCTCTCTTGGATTTTCTCACCTGGCTCCATCCTGCCCTGCCATAGGTCAATGCAGCTTTATTTATCAACCAATCAGAGCAACACATATTCACAGCATACAGAAAGACATCCCCCGCAGGAATCACATCCAAATCACAGTATATAGTCTGCTTAATTTTATTGTTGTACAAGTAGATTTTATAGTGAGGGCAGAGTATTTATTCAAAGTATTCTTACACTAATGTTTCTGGTGTTAACTAAAAGATAAGTGTGTAAAAAAGGTGCATTTTTTCACAACCTTTTTGTATGTGTATCTTTGTTCATTTCTCCCTTTATTATGAGCAGGTTATAGCCTATAAAAATACTACACAATTATTATCAAAAGTAATGCTGCACAACAGTTATTCAAAAGAAACATTCTTAGGCTGATTCTTGATTTTCAGTAATGAAATAGTTTACTGCAATGCCCAGTGTCCAGCATCAGGGCTTATTTTCTTGACACTGTGCTTCAAAATATGTGACTACCAAAGAGACTTGCCCTCCACCTGTGCAAAGATACCTTATGATCAACATTGAAAATGTTTACTAATCATATTCCATGTATTTTCAGATGTCAAGTTCTGTGTTCTTTTTACTTTTAGAGTTGTAACAGAAACCAGCTATTAGACACAGTGTTTGGTGGCTATTAACACATAAATCATTAATATCTGTGTAAATAATAATATTATTTTCCTTACATGCTAACTAAAATTTACCGTGAATAATATCTGGGCCAGGTGTATCCAGTTTTGAAAAATTATTAATTATTGATGTAATTTTCTTAAAAAGCTATATGCATTCAGATTATCTTTTTCTTGCAAGTTTAGGTAGATTATATATTTCAAAGGATGAGTACGCTTCATATAGATTTTTAAATTTGTGAGTAGCAAACTACAATGATTGTAATTTATTATCCTTCTGGAGTTTATGGTTTCTATAATAATACTTCAACTCCTGATATTAGTAATTTTTACCTTAGCTAAAGGCTTATCAGTTTTTTGGATGGTGAAAGGACCAACTTTAAAATTATACAGGTATTTTTATGTTGTTTTGCATACATGTATCTTTGCACACTACATATGTATAGTGCCCTTAAAGGTCAAAGGAAAGTGGCAAATCCCCCGAACTGGAGTTAGAGATGGTTGTGAGCTTCCATGTGGATGCTGGGAATGGAACCTGGGTCCTTTGCAAGAGCAACAAGTGCTGCTCTTAACTGCTAAATCATCTCTACAGCTCCTTTTTTGATGTCTAATGCTTTTTAAATGTTTTCTTAGAAGTTCTGTCTCCCTGTGTATTTATCCATATATTTGAATGTTTTCTACCTTTTTTGTTAGACTGCACAGTATATTAGTCACAATTTTTAAAAGTTTCCAGCCTGAGACTCCAGAAATCTTGACATGTCTGCTTTTGATACTTGCACTGTCTTTTCAAGATACTTTCACTGTTTTTTATATCTTTCAGTATGCAAATAGTGAATGTGATGTATTGGATGGAAGGACAGGTGTAAACAGGCCCTTAGGAATGCAATGGCAGAGGAAGCAGTCTGTGTCCTATGACCAGTGTTTTTAGTTATCTACTGCCATCCCCATCCTTAGTTGGGACAGAAAAAGGAGCTGGAGTCCATTATGTCTCTTCCTTTACTGGAAAGCTAAAGGCACTTGAAGTCTTTCACCTACCTACATAGTTAGGCTTTGGTAAATTACATTTCTTTGAAGGGAGGCATTGTTAGAAGAGCAAAAAAACGTAGTACAATATGGTAGTATATTTGTGTACTCAAAGAATAAAGAATTATAAAGAAAGAAGAAAGAAAGAATAAAATTATTTTTTAAGGGAGAAATCATACCCTGTATAAAAAGTTAGCGCATTTTTGGATTATACCGCATATTAGAATGTCTAATCTTTAAAAAATTGTATGTCCCTGTGGTAGACTGGGCTACTATATGTTTGGCCCCAGGTTCAACCCCTGGTACTGAATAGAAATGTTTTAAACTCCTGTTTGAGTTAGGTATAATGGTGCGCACCTTTAAAACCATCATCCATATTTCATATTTAAGGTTGTAGGAGAGTTGTGGGTTCTTCACTTTTTGTCCAGTTCATCACTTTTTAAAAGGATGTACTCTTCTCTTCTCTTTGGATTTTCTTAACATGCTACACAGGAAACTGGAAGTGTTTTGAAAAGGTGTCCCCCCCCCCCCCCCCAGCATCTTGCTATGTTTTCCTAGATGGGCTGATAGTCATTATGTAGACCAGATAGCCTAGAACGCATGGTTATTCTTCTGCCTCAGCCTGCTGAGTGCTAGAGTTACATGCATGTGCCCTATGCCAACTTACTTTTTAATACAGAGATTGGTTTATGGAAACTTGAACATCCTTTAAGAGTATAAGCAAAGAACAATGACTTATATGTACAAAATGTAGTAGTAAAAGAATAAAAATGGGTAGACAAGATTGTGAAGTGAGCAGTTTTGTTCAAAATAACAAAAAAGATGAAATTTGATTGGTAACTTTTAATCATTCTGAATAATAAACATTCATCCATTTAGTTGATTTTCTTGTTTTTACCTCTGTACATTTAACAATAAACAATATTATATTTTCAATATTAATGTGTTTAATTAAAACCTAGATATTGTCAGAAGGAAACAATTTTGAACAAATACAAGGAATTATAGTTAAGTCATTATGTCAGCTGTTTTGTATAAGCATGCATTAACATTTAATCACTGTGAACTGTGATATTTAATGTAAGGAACTAGTAATGTTTGACCTTTTAGATAGTTAAATAACTTAGGATCTTGTGCATTTCAGGTATGTGCTTTTGGGAATCCAGCATGGATATTACTGTAGGAATTCTCTTAAGAGTTTAAATTTACTAAACTTCTTTTTGTCCTAATTCAGTTTTTCCTAAATTTTCATGCTTTGTGATTCTTTGCACAGTTTCAGGAATATAGCAATAGCACCATGCTAATTTTCTGAGCATTTGGTGCTTATAAAGTAATACAGGGGAAGAAAATGCTTTGGAAAACTTGTCCGTGGCTTTAGTTCTCTTAATGAATTATTGTATTGAAAAAGTATATTAAAGTTCCTTTGATTCAGTATTTCTTTTTGAGAATTTGGTAGCATTTGCCTTTTTGATTCATAGTGATATTGATGCTTTATAATTAGCAAAACTCTTTAACGTGATTAATTTAGTATATAAATTTTATATATAGTTCTTTTCCGTATGTACTTGACACCCAATGTTTTTTAGCTACATACTTATTTATTACAGTCATATAAATTAATATTCCCAACATTTCAAAGTTAACGGTGTTGACAGCTGGAAGAAATTTGTAGAGAGTGCTGTCCTCAAAGAGGGTCAATGCTAATTTCTGTGCCATTCCAGTTTTTAGTGTATGTGTTACCAAAGTGAGCATTGTATGTATTTATGCGTTCCTGTGGAAGAAGGGAAGTGCCTACATCCACTGTCTGATACTACTGGAAATTGTAGTGATACTCGTGTGGACTGCCGCCACAGAACTGGAAACCTGTACAAATGTGAAAAGAATAAATGAATCTCAGCTATGCAAGTGAATAATGTTAGCATTATGTTAGAGACAGTGATACCAATAAATTAAATTGTTTTGTTTTTTGTTTTTTCTCCTTTGGGCATAGGAACTGTTATCAGTAGGATAGTTATAAATACTTTAGTTTTAGAGGAATAAACTGCTGTGTTGGTGAATATTCTTAATTTTAATAGATTAACTTTCCCCTTTATGTTTGATGTGTTTTGAGGGTCATGTGTAAGAAATCCTTGTGTATACTTAACCATATACATATACTTTTCCACATTGCTTTCTTTTTCATTAGAAGCCTTATTTTATCTTCCACTTTTTAGATTTGATATACATATGGAATTGTTTTTTGGAACAAGGAAATGATCAAGATTAACTTTAAAAATAGATATTCTGTTCACATACTTCCATCAAGTAAGAAACATCTCTTTTTAGTTTGTTGTCATAGAGAACCCCATTCTCATGACTGAAATCAGTGTTTATTTGTTCAGCCTACAGTTGCTCAGCTGCAATCTACCAGGTTCATTAGTATGAGAACTCAGTATTACACTTTGTATTCTGATTTCATCAATCCCATTCTTCAGTATTTCTTTTCTACCTTCTCAGGTTAACTTTTCCTGATTTCTTGAGGTAGAAACTTTATTGCTTTCAGCCTTTATTTATTTATTTTTTTAATATTACAGATTTCTCTCTTAGTACCTATAAGTCAAAATTGGTGGACAATCTGCAACTTTTTGGTTTGCTTCTTTGCATTAACAAGTTATTAACAAGTACAGAAATGCTTAATTTATAAATAATTAGTAACCTTTAAAGTTTTAGGGTAAGAAGAGTAATTCTTTACTTTAAAAATTTTACATTTATTTTGGCTTATATGTCTGAGACTAGTACCAGGTGTGTCTTTGAAAATCTCTACTCTCTAAACCTGTGATCTGAAAGTGGTAAAGGGACTTTTGACACCTCTGCTTAAAGAAATACATTTATTTATTTACTGTGTGTGTGTGTGTGTGTGTGTGTGTGTGTGTGTGTGTGTGTGTGTGTGTGTGAGAGAGAGAGGGGGGGGGGGGGGGAGGGGGAAGGAGGAGGAGGGAGGGGGAGAAGGAGTTGGTTCTCTCCTTCCACCATGTTGATTGATTGTGGAGATTGGTAGCAGTTTGTCAGCCCTGTCAGCTCTGAGCCATCTCACCAGCTTGAAGTTAATTTTCTGGTTGATTACATTTAGGCTGGGTAACTACTCCGAGCATTTTTGGGTGTTTTTAATGGGGTTTGTTTGATTCAGCTTATAGTCAATTTAGATGACTACCTGTAGTCACTTGATGGGATATGGTTGACAGTTTCTTTGTAGGTTTATTGCACCTTGTAATATTGTCATGGTTTATATCCTGAGTGCTTTTTAATGTGCTTTTGCTAGCAATTAGGAACTTTCCCATTCCATTGTGGTAGTAGAGTTGTCTTTTTATGGGGTTTAGCTGTTAAAAATTATGTATAGTTCTGTTTATACTTTGCATATTTGAATGTTGGTACCTCTAATAATATTTCCTGTGTTTGTGCACATGTGTACTAGTATGATATAACATAGTTCCCATTATTTTCAGTATTTCTGTGTTCTGACATTAAAGATTCATCTCTAATTTTATTATTTTACCCAGTATGATAATCTTGTTCTTTTAGTGGTTGTCCTAGAGATTACAATATGCATCATTGGTTTATTACAGTCTCATTGAAAACACTTTTACTTTTTTTCTACTAATCCTAAGAATTTAGGACATTTAAACTCAAATTGCTTTTCTCAAGCTTTTTATATTATTTTGCATTTTCATTTACATATGCATTAATACTCAATGGACATTATTATTACTCATAGTGTTAGTATTTATTTAGATTTGCCCATACATTTGTCCTTTTAGTAGCTCTTGGTTTTATACTGCCTTCCCACCTTTCCTGGTAGGATCATTTTCTTTTTCCCTATGGAACTTTTCTTTTAGGGTTTTTTTGTTTTTGTTTTTGTTTTTTGTTTTTTTTTTTAAAACATCTGCTGTTAAAAATTTTATTTTCTTTTTGTCTGAAGCAATGCTTGTTCTTATTTCTGAAGGATATTTTCTCCGTGTAAGATTTCTAGGTTCAAAGTAATGAAAAATTTCCTACCAAAATTTGAAGTACTATATTTGTTAATATTTGAAGTTAACAAAGATTTTTGCTGTTGTTTCTTGTAAGATAGTACCTTTCATATTCTGCTTTTATAGTTTTATCTTGTTTTGGATTTTAGCAACTTTGTTTGGCTACACCTTGATGTGAGCTAGTCTGCTTTTGTATTTGCCTGATCGCTTTTTCTTATTTAGCATATATGGAATTTGAATTTTTTTGTGTTAATGACTTTCTTGGACTGGAAAGTTTTTAGATTTTTCTCTGGATTTTACTTTTTCTTCTGTTTTCTTTCCTGCTTTCTTTTTGGGACTCCTCATGTTTTGGTTTCTTTTTTATTGTTGTGATAAAACACCATGACCAAGGCATCTTATAGAGAAGCTCATTTGGACTGTGGTTCAGAGGCATGAGTCTTCGGCAGTGGGACAAAGGCGTGGCGGCACATGCAGGAAGCTCAGAGGAGTGCGAGCAGACTGGGTGTGGCTGGGTCATTCTCAAAACCAGCCTCCAGTAACACACCTCCTCCAACAAGGCCACACCTCCTCAACTTCCCCACACTGTGCCACCAACTGGGACCAATATGTAAATGCCCAGAGCTCTGGATGACATGTCAGTCAAATCACCTCATCACATGTATGCAAGTTATGTTGTATTCATCATTTATCTTCTTTTCTGTGTTTTCTTATTTGATTTTGTTCTTTCGTAAGCAAATTTTCTGTTTTCAAGTTAATCTCTTAAAAATATACTTAATTTCTTGGTAATCTCATTTAGCTCTTAATTTTGTCAATTTGATTACTTATTTTTAAATGTTTTGATTTTTATACTTCTATTTTATCTTTATGCTTTTCTGTTTCTTGATTTATTTTATATTTAATAAATTCATTTTCTTAATTTTTTTTGTGGTGCTGGGAGTTGAACCTTGGACATCTAGGTAACTGTTCTACCACTGAGCTATATTCCCACCTCGAATAACTATTATTTAAAAATGTTTCTTTAGAGTACTAAGGGAAGTGGTGGGGAAATCAGAGGGTGGGGGAAGGGAATGGTTTGAATTGATGTTAATGACAAGTAATGATAAGGAGCACAGAGAAAAAGATCTAGAAATCTTAGGCTAGGCCTATAGACCTGTGCCCAGCTACTCTGGGAACTGAGTCAGGAGGATGACAAGTTCATAGCCCACTTAGACTACAGAGTAAGGTCCAAACCAAACTGAACAATTTAGCCATATCCTGGAGAGGGGTGGGGTGGGGTGGGGTATGAGTTGTTCGTCGTCGTCTTCTTCTTCTCCTTCTTCTTCTTCTTCTTCTTCTTCTTCTTCTTCTTCTTCTTCTTCTTCTTCTTCTTCTTCTTCTTCTTCTTCATCATCATCATCATCATCATCATCATCATCATCTTGCTTGGATTGACTTGTTTGTTCAGATGGAAAGATCCAGCAAATGTTTTGTCTCAAAAATGGATGGGAGAGTTAGGAATGATTAATAAAAGTTCTCTTAATCATAACAATGGACAAGTATGGCAAATGACCAAGGGCATGTGTGTTCTACCTTTTTTTTTTCAAGTTTTATTTGAAATCCTAAGCAAAACCCTCCTTTTTTTTATTTCTCTTTGTTGAGATGACATCTCATATTGTTTGTGCTGACCTTAAACTTGCTATGCAGCCAGTGAGAATCTTGAACTCCTGATCCCCCTGCTTCTTCTACCTCCCGTGTACATGAAAACTGAGGTTGCATAAAACACCCTGTCTGGTTAAAACTTTCTCTGTGAGTGAAAGCTTTTCCTTTTGAGATTTTTTAAAAAACGAGACAGGAGGTAGATTAATATCCCTATGTAGTATAGTTTAAAAGAAGAACATCATGTATACAGCCGTAGATTTATAAATGGGTTTACATTTGATAAAATATCGACATATTTTGATAAGCAGAAGCAGGATGATGGGATTTTATGAGAAAGGATGTGTGTTAAACAGTATCTGTGATACAACAAACATTCTAGTTTGGCTAAGAGGAAGATTGGAGCCCTTCACAGTGGCCTTTGAACTGTTTGTACTTCATTTGTTTTAAGGGTTTATAGTTTAGTAATAGTAAACTTAACACCAGCCTGAAATAACCAATTTTAGAAGAGACAGGCGTTATGTAAGACAATTTGGCTAACATTTTGAAAGTTCCAGAAAAGTTCTGAACTAGTATGATCAGCTACACAACAATGTAATTCAGGTAACAAAGAGTTCCCCGGCAATTGAATTTCTACATAAAAACATTTGTGTTTTCTCTCTAAGAAGAGTTGAGCTTAAATATATGGTCATGATGTAGGTTGTCTTAAAATCCAGGGCAATGATCAATTTCCTATTAAAACAGGAAATTCAAATAGCAGTCTTTTAAATAGTTACTCTGTTTTCCTGTTAGGATAGTAAGACTAAAATTAGGTAAATATTATTTTCTACTTGATTCCAAGTACTTTGTTATGTCAGATGGATTCCTTAATATATAGTGTTGTTGTAAATTATTTCTAATCACTCATCTTACTATTATGTTCCAGGAAAGGATTTAATACAATAATAAATGTTTCTATTTTGAGCAAATATAGGTAAACTTGGAGCCAAAGGGGTTGAGGAAAAGAAGATGTTCATTAATGAGATACAGGGTTTGGCTGTGCAGAACAAATTAAAAAACCTTGTGAATCAGTGTTTTAGGGAAATTGAGAGGAGGTGAAAAATGGAGTTAAAAATGAATTGTTCAGACTAAACAAATGTTTAAATTACATGTGAGTGTTTAAAAGAGTATTATGTCTTTCAATCTGCACAGAAATTTTATGGTGGCTGTTTTTATTTTAGTTATTTGTGTTTCTCCCTAGGTGGTATCATGGAAAACTTGATAGAACCATAGCAGAAGAGCGTCTCAGGCAGGCAGGGAAATCTGGAAGCTACCTTATAAGAGAGAGTGATCGGAGGCCGGGGTCCTTTGTACTTTCATTTCTTAGCCAGACAAATGTTGTCAACCATTTTAGGTAAGTCTTTGTTCGTAGTTTAAGGTATTTAATATGGCACTTTGGTATTGAATCTGACACATATTTATAAATATATCCACTTTTACAAAAGTGAATGATATTGGTATATAATAAACTTGATTTCAATTAAGTTATTTAATCAGTAATTTAGAATAAATATTTTTGAAATGCTTAAACTTTTTGTTTAAAGATATTAATCTTTACAATGCCAGTTTTCAAATATATTCCTGATAGGAATATATTATTACAGATACATTTTTAAAAAAAAATGAAGGCTAAAATGAAAGAACTATAGTAATAGTAATAAAAAATATAGAAAACACTGTATAGAGGTTGAGATTGTCCTTAGTTCCTTTTAGCTTCACTATCTTGAAATTCTGTACATGTTCACTTTTGTGAGATAGACAGGTATGTATATTTTTCAAGTAAGGTGTCATCTCTATATACAAATATATTTACAGATACTATATTTTTATGGGAGATAATAAAATACAAATCATCTACAGCCAGTATTAACTGATAAAATGTTCTTATGCCTTTGACTTTTAAATTTTAGAATAAGTTTTAAGAGTACTGTCATTCTTAACTACATGTATAACTTTTTCACAAAGTATAATAAATTAAGAAATATAATTTCATAACGATAATATTTGATCATAGTTTTTAATGTAGCATTTTTATTACATTTTACATGAATTTCAAGAGATTTGTAAGCTACTTCTAGCCAGAGAAGTAAAATTGCTGAGTCTTAAATATAGAAGTGAGGGGAGCTATGAGGGTAAATTTTAAAGTATTTGGTTCAGTTACATAATCGAGACTTGTAAATACGATGTCATATTAAATTTATAAGTATTTAAAAAATAATACTAAGGTACTAGTGATGATATGAATAAGTGATTTTTTTTGAAGTACAGGGATGTATGTTAATGGAAAAGATTGACAAAATTATTGTCTTTATGAAACTTGGTTTTAAAAATTGAACATAGAAGCTGGGCGGTGGGGGCTCATGCCTTGCATCCCAGCACTTGGGAGGCAGAGACAGGTGGATCTCAGTGAGTTCAAGGCCAGCCTGTTCTATAAAGCGAGTTCCAGGACAGCCAGGACTGTTACACAGAGAAACCCTGTCTCGAAAAAAAAAAAAAAAAATTGGACATAGGTACTAGAGGGACATAGCCCCATGATAGAGAACCTGGGTTTAATTTCCACTCAAAAAAGAGACTAAGAAAGACTGAAATTATGTTTTGTTGTTTTTTTTTTTCCTTTACAATTAGGATTATTGCTATGTGTGGAGATTACTACATTGGTGGAAGGCGTTTTTCTTCACTCTCAGACCTAATAGGTTATTACAGTCATGTTTCTTGTTTACTTAAAGGAGAAAAATTACTCTATCCAGTTGCACCACCAGAGGCAAGTAAACTTGAATGAAATATCATGAAATTTATTTTCCAAAATCAGATAAATTTTGATCTAATTAAATTTCTTATTCTATTATAATTTTATAAGTATTTGTTTTATTTCTGGTTATAATGCTAGAACAAAAATCATAGTTTCCTTATTAAAGTAGTTTTGTATTTAAGTAACTAGATTTTTAAGATAATTCTGTACATTTATAGCTTACCGTAATTACTAGATAAGTTAAAATTATAAATTTTATACATTATATTATAAAATGAAGATTAATTTCCATGCCTTGTGTAGCTTATTTAATGATTGTTCAGATTAACTGAAAAAATCTGTTATACTTTCACA
The DNA here is from genome assembly GCA_902168415.1 of Peromyscus melanophrys. Lineage (NCBI taxonomy): Eukaryota > Metazoa > Chordata > Mammalia > Rodentia > Cricetidae > Peromyscus > Peromyscus melanophrys. Next base: position 26,092 of record CABHPR010101495.1, read on the forward strand.
GTAATATCTGTAAAAATAACAAGCAAGAGTAATAAACATTTCTAGGTTCTGTATAGAGGCTCAGTAAAGATTAATTTGAATGATCCTATGGAGTTTATAATATGAAGTTGGCTTTAAGCTTTGTGTAGATATATCTTTTTTGACTTGGATACAGAGACAATCTTCTTTTGATTGTGTGCATGAGTGTATGTATATGTGTGTGACTGTGTATGCAGCTCATATATGTGTAGGGCATGTGTGTCAGGGTTGCATGTGCATACTCATGACTGGTGGCTAGAAGTTGACATCAGATGTCTTCCTTGATTGTTCTCTACTTGATTAATTGAAGCAAAGTCTCTAGATGAACCCAGGACTTTTCAGTTTGGCTAGTTTGTCTTGATAGTTTGCCTCCAATATCCCCTGGTCCTGCCTCCTAAATGCTGCGATTACAGGCAGCTGCCACACCTGTCACCTGTAATAATTTTTATGTGGGTTCTGTGGTTCTAGTTTGGGTTTTCAGGCTGTGGGATAGGGGCTTTAGCTACAAAGACATGAACCATCTCCCTAGCCCTAAGTATTATTTTTAATGGTTTTCAGCCAGTAGAAGATAGAAGGCGTGTTCGAGCCATTCTACCCTACACAAAAGTACCAGACACTGATGAAATAAGGTATTTTATACTATTTCTTATAAGCATTTGAAAGAGCTAGACAATGAAGATTTATTGCTCTTAAACTAGGAAAGGTTTTGAATTTGAGGAAATAGGATAGCTATTGCCTTTAGTATTTGGTCTGTTGTGTTCCCATGGGATATCCTGTCTCTTCAGACTGAAGATATGAATCGGTGGCCACAGTGAAAATGACAGGAGAAATAACAGCTTTTTTTTTTAATAAAAAAAATTCTGAGAAAGTAGAGTTCTTTCACAGTTTGTGAGTGGTTTATTTCTTTATTTATTTGTTTATTTTCTGGTTTTTATTACCCATAACATTTATACCTTAGCCATAAATGATACTGAAATAATTACTGATTTTTGCATAGTGGGCGAACAATTTTAAATTTCAAGACTATTGTGTAACTAGAGCATCATAGTTTTTGTTTGTATTTGTATTTAATTTGATTATAAATTAATTACAAAACTTGATAATCAAATTATCCTTTTCTAAAAGCTATTTAATCATTCAATAGAAACCTTGTTTCTTAACTGTGAAATGGTTTGCTGCTTCTGAATAGTTATTGACTATATAGTTTCTCTTTGAAATAACAGTGTGATAAAATATAAAAACATTTTTTTCTGGTACTAAAAGTTTTGGAAATTATTAGAAAACAAAGATTTAGGAAATTAGTATTAGAAGACAGTAGTTTGCATCTCAAAGGTTCCATTTTTACATAGTTATCGTCAGTCTAATGACTTCTCATTTAATTCTTATTGACACACTTATTAGTGAGTTAATGTGGGAAAATGAATAAAAGCAACTAAGAGGAAGAAAGTCACTTAATAGAGGTAAATAGTATTGAAATATAAGTTCTAGAAAATTTGTAAAGTTCCAGTCTGATCATCTAAGGCAGTAGTTCTCATAGTATATTCCATCTAATTGTTGTTCTGAGACTCAGAGAGTCCATGTGTTATCTGGGCTTCTCCAGAGAAGATTTACATCAAGAATTGGAGGGAGATTCAGGAGACCAATGCTATAATTGTACTAAGTCCCCAGGCTTGAGGAGACCATGGGAGTCTGTGTAAGTCCGAGTCTGAGGACAGAACAGAGAGCAGCACCAGAGTGTAGTGTTCTGGTTGAACAAAAAGAGCATCATCTGATCTTCTGACCGAGGAAGCAAAGTGCTTATTCTCTTGTGTTTTGACCTTTGATGGACATCTTTCTAGTATTTCTTGTAGTAAATGAGAAAACACTTCCATGTAGATGTAATGGTACGTGTCTGTTATCCCAGCAACTGGAAAAGAGGTTCTAGAAGGGCTTTATTTATTTGGTTAAATGATAAGATCTGCTGCCATTTATCTTGGAAAATACTGGACACCATTAAGGAGGACTTAAGAGTCAAGATAGTATTATTCTGTGGCTCTTGAAATGAGAGTGTTATGTGTAAGTTCTGCTTTGTACAAGCTTTGTTTTCTGAAATTTGAGAAATTGTAAAGATTGTGATCATTTAGAGAAAACAAAACTGTCAAATATACCAGAAAAATTCATTTAGTAGAACTAAGATTTATGAGTATTAAGACAAAAAGAGAAAATTACTGAAAAATATATGAAGATATCTTATAGAAATATGGTCAATGGCAGCATCTAACCAGAAGAATGTTTTAGAGACATTTTTTAAGCCTGGAAGAAAAATTGCAAGGAATTCCTGATGGTTTTGTTTTATATTGATGACACACATCAATCAACAACTGACATCTGCTCATGGTGTAGAGCTTAAAAACATCGAGGTAGTAAAGAGGAAGCTAAGCTGTATGCATCCATCTACTCTGAAATATGTAGTAGGAAAAAAAGCATAGATGGCTACTAACACATGTCTGGGTGCCCTGCTTAGACAAAGAACACTGTACTCATTGCACAAAAGGCATTTGAATGAAATAAGGTGTGATTATAAATGCTAAGTAATATTAGTGTCTACATAATAAAATCAAGTGTGATTATCTAAAGGAAATTTTCTGAATTTACTTTCCCATATTTTGTTAATTATATATTGTTTTTTATTACATTTATCATACATACAAAAGAATAACAACATTGAAATTTAAATTGTAAAAATTCATTTTTCTTGGAACTACTTCTAATGCTTATATAATTGTTTACTATTTAGAGGAATTCTAATTTGAATCTAATCTAACAAAGTAGCTAGTAGATAGAGGAACTCTAATTTGAATGTAATCCAGCAAACTAGACACTCTTATCAAACCTATAATGAAGTTGTACATATAAGGAAATTAGGATTCAGATTATTAACTTTCTTCATTTTCACAAAAGATGTCAGAAACAGCTCAGAATTTTGTAAGTGTTTTTGCATTTTTTCCAGTAGCATAATATCCAGTGTGGTAGTTTAGGAATACTTTGATGTCCGTTTTTAAAATTTTAATGTCATTTGCTATTTTAGTTTCTTAAAAGGAGATATGTTCATTGTTCACAATGAATTAGAAGATGGATGGATGTGGGTTACAAATCTAAGAACAGATGAACAAGGCCTTATTGTTGAAGACCTAGTAGAAGAGGTGGTGAGTTTCATATTTTCCTAAATTTCAGATCCTGAGTCTTTTATAAAAGTTTAGAACTTATCCATTTTCTGGGTTGTTAGATACGGACAAATTTCTTGTGAAAGCTTTTAATTCATAAGCACAAAGAAATTTTGAGATGTATTTGGTGTTAGTAAGTGATATTTATCTATAAGGAAATAAACAGTATATTAGTATGTTATAATATATAGCTGCTTTTGCAGAAAGTACTTCTCTACTTCTTAACTAAACTATCACTTGTACTTATTTTGTTATATTTTTGTGCTCCTATTCTTCATCAGGTATATTTGAATCAGGAATTCTAAATGGTTTCAAATGTGTGTATAATTTCTAATAATCTAGGAAAATTTTAATTATATTACACATAAATAATCCCAAATTCATACAGTCTGAATATTCCCCTTGTTTTCTTTCCTATCATATTATGTATTATTATTTATCTTAGTACATAATATAAATTGACTCATGTATTTTTAGATGCAGATCAGCATTCAAGCAGTGTTTGTGCTTTATAGACAATACTCACAGTACCACCAAAATGTATTAAACATTGTGATTTTGGAATTTACCTTTCCCTTTTAGATTCTGTGGTAGGAATGACTTTCTGTGATCTTTAATGTCCGTGTTCCCCTGCCCCCTACTCCCCCAAGAGTCTATGGAAGATGGCAGAGTAATTTTTTTTTTTTTTTTTGCTACTGATTCTTTCGTCTGCCTATTCTGGCAACTGGATCTTGATTCACAAGCATAAAACATGCTGAGGAAAGTTAGAAGGAGTTATGGAAGTTATATGTGATGCATCATACTACCCTTCTCTATTCTGATTATGAAAGGGAGTGAAAATATAGTTGTACTTTAACTGAAGTATTGAATTTCTGGATCAAAATTAACAAAATAAACTTTAGTAAGAACAAATGAAGGTTAGCAAGTATCTGCAGAAGAATAATAAAGAATAGTCCAGTATAGGATAAGGAAGGGGACATTACCTCACATGAACACAGAGAATGAAACAAAAAAGTTAATTCATTATAAAAGAACAGTGTGGTGTGGTAGCTAAAAAGGAATATAGTCATAATGCAAATTATTCATTCTAAGAAGTATAAGTGGTTTTTTACTGTGATATTTAGTATAATTTTACACAGTGTGTTTATTGGAAGTTAGTGAATTCTTTGCAGATTGAAAAGCTGCTTGGACAATGTCTAGATAATGAAGATGTGACTGGTATCCTCCTCTGAAATTCTAACTAGGATTCTCTAAGCACATTTACATTTTTAAGTCTCGCCTGTAGGTTGTATGCTCCAGGAAAAGGCATCTTTTTCTTGTTGCTGTTGTTCTGACTACTGATAGATCCTCATTGCCTAGATTACTCTGGCATCTGTAAATTTTGAGTAGATGAGTGTAATGGCTCCATGCCTATAAGGGTTCCTCTTCTTCACACTCTTGGCCTGTTAGGTTGCCTTGCAAAACCTAATTCATTGTTACTAGATCACTTCAATTGTCACACACTTTTTGTGTGTGTGTGTGTGTTCAGAGTTTTTTTTTTAGGTCAAATTGTTTCTACCTTTGTTTTCACAGTACTCATTGGTTCTATATTCCATTGTACTTAAAACATTATTCTATAGACCACTTTTTTAAAAGAGGGTAGTTATAATGCTCATTTTGTAGTTCCTATAGTTAAGCATTCATTAACTGATTTTAGTCTGACTAAATACTTAGTGAGGAACTAATTAAGAGATGTCCTTGCTAATATTTTTTCCTTTCATTATCAGTTCATTGAAAACTCACTGTAAGCTGCTACACCTATAGTTCAGTATATACTCAGTGTTTGGGGTGGTGGTGATGTTATAGAGAATAGCTTAGAATTTAATAAGATAGTCACTATTTTGGAATGAATAATGTTAGAATAGCTTTAAAACCTGGAGTACAGACTAGAGTAAGATAAGGTTTAAAAGATGGCAGAAAGAGAGAGGATGCATTTTGTTTTCCACAGAAAAGAAAGTGCTCACATTTTAGGGTCAAAGTATTTGACTGTAAGGAGGTAGGATTTGAGGTAGTTTTGCTTAATGGCTTGGTTTTTTAAAACAGGTAGGTAGCAGTGAGTTGAGAGGACATTTCTGTTAGCACTTATCACAACAGAACGCAAGCTACAGAAGAGAGGTGAAATAGATTAGCAAAGGCGTAGTTACGTGTGACCATGACATTGACACCTAGAAAGTGGGTAGTATGAGGCAGGAAATACATACTTGAGGCCTATGGTTAAGGGCGTTTCTTATAAAATGAGGAATCTGTAAGCAGGAGAGAGGGTAGTAAAGGTTTTCTTTGAAGGTATGTGTCCATTTGGTTTGTTTATTCTTAAGTGCACATCTACATCTACAGTCGACACTAAGGAATTCAGAGAGGCTGGAGGGGTCATTATACTGTAGTTGGGACTACTACCTTAATAGTTTATAAGAAAAGAAGAAAGGGTCTGATTTAAACTGATGACAACATGGAGAAGAGAACAGAGAACTACATAGTGACAATTTTTGAACGGAAACATGTTTTCTCCTAACAACTATGAAAAGTATTGTGGAGATAGTTTTGAAGATCGAATTCTTAGGAATTTTCATGAAATTAGATTAAGATTTAATTTCATAAAATTAAAAATTATGCTGTCTTAATCTCTTCCCTTTAGGGCCGGGAAGAAGATCCACACGAAGGCAAAATGTGAGTTTGTATTAATTATTAAAAGGAAAAACAATAATGTAAAACTGTAAATTAGAAAAATAGTCAGAAATACTTAATGAATTTTAGACTGATGTATTTTTTAAGTTTGGTGCAAAGAATTGATATATAAATATTTCTTAAGAATCTAGTACTAAATTCTTAGTTTTAAGCAAACAGTAGCCTATACCTGTATATGAATATCGCATCCCCAAACTAAAGCCTAGTCAGTAAACATTATGTTACATCTTAATGACCAGTACAGCTCCTCCTATTTCCTCATTTTCTTACTAATTATAGTAGTTCTTATTTTTGTGACCAAATCATTAATGAACTTTTAAACTCAGTTTTTAGTATGCATATGTGAGAGAACTTCTGACAATTTTAGTATAAACAAGCAAGGTCTTTTAAAATAAGCCTTTTCGACTCCTTTTATGTGTACAGGATTCATTTTAAAATCTTAGCCTTCAATCATATTCTATTTTATTCATATCATTTCAATAGAGTGTTCATCTATTATCTTTTCAGTGCATTTTTTCTTAATCAGCCTGTCAGCATTTATAGATGGTATTTAAAGCTTGCCACAAATGTTTTATTTTCTTGTTATCTAGCCATTAGAAGAGGAAGTACATTAAACTGAACATTCAACATGTAGTTCTTTTATTAGCTTTTTTATTAATAGACTATATTATATCTTATGGGTACATTCTTTTTTTTTTTTTTTTTTTTTTTTTTTTGGTTTTTCGAGACAGGGTTTCTCTCTGTAGCTTTGCGCCTTTCCTGAACTCGCTTTGGAGACCAGGCTGGCCTCGAACTCACAGAGATCCGCCTGCCTCTGCCTCCCGAGTGCTGGGATTAAAGGCGTGCGCCACCACCACTTGGCAGAGTACATTCTTATATTACTACTCCATATGGATACGAGTGCCTCCATTGCTCAACTCAACCTAGTTGATTGTGTTTGATGTCTGTATCAGCAGTTTCAAATTCTAGTTAATGCTTGAAGGAATCAGATTCACAACAAAAGTAGATTGGCTTGTGTGAGAGTGTGTGTGTGTGTGTGTGTGTGTGAGAGAGAGAGAGAGAGAGAGAGAGAGAGAGAGAGAGAGAGAGAGAGAGAGAGAGAGAGAGAATGTGTGCATGTACGTACGTACATATGTACATATATACATATATTCCCATTTTTCTCCAAACACAATAATCCCGATCTCCATTATATAACATCTTGATAGAGATCATAGTGCACAGAATCATTTCTTTCCCTCTTGTCAGAAGACAGCAGCCTGAGTGGTAGCAAATGGCAATTGACATTAATTATTTAATTTTACCGATTATGCGAAGTCGAAAACTTGAAAGTTTTTTGCATGTCTTAAGGTTACCACTCTGTTTAGTTAATATGTGCAAGAATGTGAATTCATGGGGCAAGTAAGATGGCTCAGAAGGTAAAGGCATTCTCACACACACACACACACACACACACAATGAATCTGAGTTCAATATTATGAAATCCTTTAGATTTTCAAGAGAAAGTGTAAATTCCTTGTATCCCTGTTTTAAGAGGACAGATCTACAGATGCCAGTAAATGTTTAAAACTTCACTCATTTTTCAGTGTCAAGTATAAGACTTCACTGGGAAGTTTTCTGTTTATACGTTAGTCTTATATTTTTCTGAACTTTATGTGGTATTTAGTATAAGTTAAATTTCATGTTGATTTATTTTATGTATGTGCTTACTCTCTTTAGTATTTAAAGTAGAGACTCTGGCAGTGAAGTATTAGAAATCTTTTAAAGTATCCTTTAGGCACAACGAATCCCCCTTTGAGATGAAATAGCTAGTATGACTAACTTAGATTCTTTGTACTCCACATTTTCTGTGTAGGCAATACTAAGTTCTAATAATTATTTTCTTCTAAAATATTTATTGACTGTGTGCCTTCTTTTCAGTCATAAATAACTTTATTGTATGCATTCTTAGTGGTATCTGGTATAGCAGCCAACTTCTGCTGGGCACTCCAAATCATTAGTCTCCTCACATTCTCTGCTCTAATACTGCTCTAATAGTACCTGGCTCCTGTACCTTTTATTAGTCTAATCACCCCACTCTGCCCTTTGTTAACCTTTCTGGTGCATGGCTTTATTTTTTATCTTTATGTTTTACTAAGCTGCTTCCCAGGTGAGGATTACCCTTCAGTTGTTTATGTAGTTATCTAACTTAGTAAATTTACGTTCAGTGAATCTTAATGTTGTTCCTTACATATGCTGAAGCCTTGTGCCTTTCTCCATTGCTCTCCAAACTCCCCAGCACCTACTCATCACTGTACTTACTGTAGTTTTACTCTGTTTTATCCTAGCCAGAGTCTGAACTTCTTAAGAGCAAGGACTATTATGTTGAGTACAAATCATGTACTTAAATTACATCAGTTTTATATAAGAATAACTCCTGGAAATAATATTGCCCCTTTGCCTCAAGGTTATTTTCTTAAAGTTCAAAATATTATTCATCTTTAAAACTTAACTATTCTTTTAAAACTCTTTGGGTTTTATTTTTACTGGATAGAAAACTCTAGGGTTGGTCTTGGATGCCATCTAGCCAGCTCTCCGAGAATATAGAAGTCCACTCTAGCATGTGTAGTAAATGGTAGTTTAGTATTTACTTGAATGCAGTGTATAGTCTCATACATTTTAGAGCATTCTAGACTATATTGTTTATTTCCTCTTCATTATTCATGTCTGCTCAGAGAGCATCAGGAAATTTGAATTAATAAGTTAATGGTTGGAATAATTTCTTTAAAGATCAATTTTTCATTTACTTGAAAATTAAGTAGTATTTTAACTTTCCCTAGTAATAGAATGATTAATGAAGCAGAATGAATGACCTTTAAGTCTGTTGCATTGCATCTTAGAGCACTCATGTTTTCTGTCTTGTAGTATGTGTCCTTTACAACTGGAACTTAACTCATTACTACAAGTCATTGTAGACCTTAAGAAGATGCAGTAGAGTGGTAGAGAAGTGATCTGAGATTACCAGTGAGAGACAGTGGGATTTCATCTAAATAAGAGGAAAATCTTTAGGACTTGGACTTTTAAATGATTGGATTTATTTTATTTTTGAGACAAGGTCTTATTGTATGGTCCCAGCTGGCCTGGATCTCACTGTGTAGACCAAGCTGGCCTAAATTTATAGTGATCTTTTCCTCCCAAGTTCTCAGATTAAAGGGATGCACCACCACTCCTGATCCTTAAGTAATTTTTTTAACATATCATTTTATGTAAAGGTAAATACTAAGTACTTGAAATTTTATTGTGCCATATTTTCAGCTATTACAGTTTATAATAATTTCTAAATGCTTAATTCCAGAATACAGATTATAAAATCTTTAGCAGTCCAGTTTGATAGACTATTAGCTCAGAATTAAAAATAGGTTGAGTTCTTTCTGTTGGTATATACTTGTTCTTTAACATTTTAATTTTATTGGGAGACATCTTATGTTAAAAGAAAATTAATTTTGAGAGAGACATGAGAAAAATAATTTGGTTCTGTCTTTATTATCTTCCCTATCCCCTACAAGCCGTCCAAGGGAAAATGGAGCTGTGATATAAGCATGTAACAGATACTACTAGAACTAAAAACCAGTATTTTAAAAAATATTACAGTTAATATGGAAATTGTAGTTTAAAATTTTACTTGACAGTTCCTAGTTTTTCTGTACTTTGTTGAAATAAAGCACAGTAAGTTTCTAAAACACAATAGAAATGTAATGGGTGAAATGTGATCATTTCGATTACATTTATTTCATGTCAGTGTGAATTATGAAAATTTTGCTTACTTTTGAGTATATGAAAGCATCAGCATGTGGACTTTTGATTTACATATCACGTTTGTTCTCCTTTAAAGATGGTTCCATGGGAAGATTTCCAAACAAGAAGCTTATAATTTATTAATGACAGGTACCTTTGTAATCTTCAATGTCTCTATTTATAAAGTATAAAATTGAAACAACTTTTTCTCATGTACTGTGCTTTCCTTTACCATTTGATTAATACTTATACATATTGTGTTTTCTTTGCAATGCTTGGAAACCGGTATTTTTCTAGTTTTGTTTTAGGTTAAAACGTACATGTCTAATAAACTCCTGTGACGTATATTTTTCTTCTTCGCTAGCCACTGTCCCTGTTTCCTTCCCCATGTGTTACAGCTTATGATCTTGTGATACATAATTTTTGTGTAGCTCAGGGCTATCCTACATATAATATACTTAGAAGAATACATAATATACTTTTTAATGTTAAATATATTAAAACATTTCATATTTACAAATACAAATTTTTGTCATTCTTCTTATTGATCATGTGAGTTCTAGTCTGCAAATACCATATAACATGCAATGTATCAATAGAAGAATACCATGTTATCATTCTTTTTCCATTCATTTATAATGTACTTTTTTTTTCCATCAAGACAGGGTTTCTCTGTGTAGTTCTGGCTGTCCTGGAACTCGCTCTGTAGATCAGGTTGGCCTCGAACTCACAAAGATCCACCTGCCTTTGCCTCCTGAGTGCTGGGATTAAAGTCATGCACCAGTATACATTCTTGTATTATTTGTGTGCATGGTGGAATTACATAATTGAGCCTTATTTAAAATACATTCCTAATTTTTCTGATTGTTAGAGGAAGATGCAAATTAAGTTTACTTACATTAAGGGTTGTTTATTTAAAGCAACAGTTCTCAACCTATGGGTCGTGACCCCTTTGCCAAACCTCTATCATGAAAAACATTCATTACAATTGCTAACATTAGCACAATTACAGTTATGAAGTAGGAATAAACTAACTTTATAGTTTGGATGGGTCACCAAAACATGAGGAACTAATTAAAGGTTGTAGCATTAGGAAGGTTGAGGACCAGTGATTTAAAGTAACTATGTTACTTTGCTCTTTATTATTTACTGTTCATTGTGAGGTTAATTTAACTATCAGATATTTATTAGTAAACTATATTTGACAAAGATTGATGACAAAATCAATCTATTATATATATTTTAGATGTTGTGGTTCTTGAAAAATTGGTAGTTCCTGTATTTTATAGGGCACCCTGAAATAGGTAACTATAGTAAGTAAATACTAATTGTTAAATATGTGGCCTTAGTTGTTTTAAGATATATCATTACATCTTAAATCAATGATTTATTCGCATATAGGATTTGAGGCAGTCTTTGAAGTGCTTAATGTTTTAACCTGCACTAAGTAGGTTCAGAAAGCGTTTAAAATATGCCAATGCTGGACACAGAGATCAAGTTTAAACCAGAGTGCTATGTCATCAGCTTTTCGGGTGGAACCAAAAACACTCATTTTACTGAGTTGTTGGTATAGGTTTATATTTAGATACTGAATCACCAAGTACTTGAAGTATCCATTATTTTTTAGATGTTAAAACATGAAAAGAGCCTGGCGGTGGTGGTGCACACCTTTAATCCCAGCACTCAGGAGGCAGAGGCAGGCAAATCTCTGTGAGTTCAAGGCCAAGCTTGGTCTACAAAGCGAGTTCCAGGAAAGGTGAAAAGCTACACAGAAAAACCCTGTCTCGAAAAACAAAAAAAAAAAAAACAAAAAAAAAAAACAAAAAAAAAGAAAAGAAAAGAAAAAAAGAAAAAAAAAGAATCTAAACATTTCTCACATTAGTTTGTATTTTTGTTTATTCCTACACTCTTTTAGAAAGAGTGGACACTTTACCGAAACTACACAAGCACATTCATGTATAAATTTGCACATGATTCCTATCTTACATTGAAGAAGAAACAGTATCAGCATTGTCACCAAGAATTTACTTTATCATATATTAAATTGCACAGTTTGTACAGGTTTTTATTATTTACTTATATATTAAGCTGAACTTTGAAAACTCAATATAAGAAGATTTACTTTTTACTTCTTTGTATCGAACATCAATACAATTGATAGCAAGAGCCTAAGCTAGATGATTGGAGCTATTACTCATTTATACAAGAATTACATGTGATATTGTGTTAGTTACGCTTTCTTACAAAAGTCAATTCCTAATCTTTCTGTTAACCAGTATTTAACCACAAAGGAAACATTATGGTATTAGGAGTCATTGCTAATTGAAGATAGTCTTTTGTGTGCACCTTTTCAGGATGATACCTAGTGAGTAAAATATCTGATGTGTTTATTGACTATGATAATATACTCAGATACTTCAGTTATTTTGAACCTGCCTTTGTAAGCATTTATACCGTTATATAACCGTTTGCTTTTTAATCATTAATTGGAAATCCAGAGAAAGTATAGACTATTAGGCAAAATGAGTTTAACTTTGAAGACTTTCTTTAGGAGATTACCATATGATGTAATAGTTTGAGTTTCTTTAGGAGATTACCGTATGATGTAATAGTTCTAGTTTCTTTAGGAGATTACATATGATGTAATAGTTCGAGTTTCTTTAGATTACC
>CABHPR010101496.1:4609-31505 GCA_902168415.1 Peromyscus melanophrys
AGTGTGTGTACGGTCTGAGCAGTGTGGTCCACCACAGAGTGTGTGTATGGTCTCAGCAGTGTGGTCCACCACAGTGTGTGTGTATGGTCTGAGCAGTGTGCTCCACCATAGTGTGTGTATTTGGTCTGAGCAGTGTGCTCCACCACAGTGTGTGTATTTGGTCTGAGCAGTGTGCTCCACTGCTGGAATTCTTTATGCCAGTAGGAATGCTTCCTGAGCAGTCCATATAACACATATTGAAGAAAGTACTGCAAAACCAATCTGGTTAAGGAAGTGAATTTTTAATTTATGTAATTCTGTTTACATGATTTTATAACTATGATATAGGACAAATTATTTGCCTTTTCCATTGATGCATTTCAACAAAGATATAATGATTGTATGATATAGATTGTCTTTTGCATGTACTTATTTACAAACCTACACTGAAGAACATTCACAGTGATAACAATGAGGCATCAGGGTTGATGAGCTTAAATTTTTTAAGTTATTTTTTTTCAAACTTAAGATCACAGTGGCAGAGAAATTGAGGTTTAAAACTATGTCATTTTTATGAACCAAAATACATTTTATGTGCAATAACCTTACTACATATATTATATATTTAATTATTCTCAGACCTAAATTTGTTTGTTGCTCTGATTTTCAAACATCTGAGAATGAGGTCTAGAATAATTGCCACAAGCCTAACACAGGCATCAACAAATAATTGGTAATGGAAGGGAGAGACACAAATTCAGAAACATGAACGATCTTTTATTGGCTACATTAACCATATCAAAGACAATAGAGAACATGCAATATAACCTTTATTTTTAGTCCAGGCCAGTTCTGCAATAAAATATCAGTATGTTACACAAATATTAATGGCTTCTCATTAAATTCACCCAAAACCATTGCTCACAGATGTGATACGATTTTTTTTAATTTACTGACAGCAATATACATGTCCATTCTGATAAAAGAAAATTCCTTTCTTTATATGTTGGCAAAACCAAATCTGTATTAATAAGGATGACATTTTATTTTCAACCATAAGTGACCTCTCTTCAATTCACCCTGTCTGACAAATCTACCAACTTCAGAGCTCATGTTCTAGCACAGTGTCCACCCAATCTTTGCTGGGATGCACAGTTATAGAACTTTGAGAATTAATGTTGGAATGGGCACCTCAAAATGGTGAGGACAAGGAAATTGAAATTACATGGCTGGTACATTTTATGTGCAACAAACATAGTTTTGAGAATAGAATGAATGCTCTCTCTCTACATAAATTGCAAGGCAAGAGACATACTACTGGATATGTTGATTTCAGAGATAATGGAAAATGCAGTGAGAGTCCTTTCCTTATAAAGAGAATATATGATATGACAAGAACCACAACTCAAAAGCCTATGTGAGGATCACCCCCTGTGGGCCTTGCATTTCCACAGGTTTTGTAAGCAAACACACATGCCACATTTCTTGGTAAATATCATTCTTTTCAAGAATGCTTGTTTGTGTAGGAATCGGCCTCCGAGGACACAATGGACAGTTCGACATGTGGCCTTGGAAAGCCATAATAGTGTGTCCCTTATGTAACAAATGCCAGGCCTGGTTGTTATGCATATGGAAGACTACTTCCCAAGCTTACCCTCTGGTAACACAAGCCGCTATCACTGTGGATGTCTCCTGGTTGCTCTGCATTGCTCTGTAACAACTGGATGTTGAGAGACCTTTGTTTTTGGTCCGGAAATCTGTGCCTTATGCTTTAATTAATGAAAATGTCAGGTTAAGTTATTACTTTCTAAGTAGGATGAAGTTGGAAACATTTCATTTTTCAACATAGTTTTGACTTCATTACTCATAAAATGTTCTTGACATCTCAAATGATGGAAAACATGTTTAATTATTGAATGGTTTTTAATCAGTTATGTATATTTAACCTGAAGTTTCCCAAGAAACACACTCCACTCTATGTGCAGAACACATGGAGACTTCAACCTTGAGGCCAGGGATGTGCGTGTCTATGATGTTTTATTCTCTGTTAGAGCTTCCTTTGACTGAGTCCAGAGTCCAAGATAAACTATTTCTCTTTGTGACTAGTATGACTAACTTGAAAGCAACTGATAACCAAGTTGGCTCGTGATGTCCTGTCACAGCCACAGTTTTCACACAGGCTCTCAGAGGAGAAAATTTGAGGTGTATACATGTGTATGTGGGAGTAGGATTTTAAATACCAGCATATACTGTGTCACATATATAAAATATACACAATCAATGGTAATGATAATGGAACTGAGAAGCATAATAAACAGTATAGAAATGTAATACTTCTGCCAACTGCCTAACGTGCAGAGAATGTTAGTCTAGAAAATACTATACTTTCACATGTTATTTAAAATTTTCAATTTCCCTTCTTTCATGTTTTATTTATCTCATGCCCAATCATTCTGATTCTGTTGGGATGTTTTTATTAAGGGTATTTCAAGCAGTCTTCTGTTTAGCGACTTCATTGGTTAGTAATAAAGAAAGCTGCTTATTCTGAAGCTTTATCTCTCTATTCAAGTATCTTCGTGCCATGATTTTGTTCATTTGGTTCTATCTTTATGGGATTCTCTCCTCACTTCACCCCATTTGTCCTGATAGCATCATATTAAAATCCAATACTTGCATCAAGTGCCACTGCTTTCAAGATAGAATCTCAAGCTTCTGTAGCTGTCCAGAATAACTGCGTCTCTGTGCATTTGCTACACATGGCTATAATAGAGGCGTGGGTGGTTTTCTTTATTCAGCCACATGCCCATACTTCAACACTTGCTCTAACTACATCCCTTACTAGATAATGGAAACTATAAGAATAGAAATCAGGACAAATGAAGTCATTCTTCTTTCTTCAGCCTGCGGAAGAGTTGAGTTGTTAAGCTTTTCTCTTTACTAAGTTGATATTGATGAGCTTATATATTTGTTTTATAAGTCAATTTCATAATACTATGACATAGTAACTAAAATAAATATACGTCAAAGGTATTCAGACACTATTATTTTCTTGTCTGACAGATTAAAAATAATCCCAGTACTATTAAGTAAAAATACATCAGTCTATCATAGTCTTCCTTTTGATAGATAAGAGGAAGCTAGAGGGGAAATTTTCTGCTTGAGATATTAACCTAATTCTTAAATTGTATATCAGTATATATGGTTTGATCCATCACACCATGAATAGGTCACACAGTTTCAGTAGTTATTAAATATCTTGATCGGGCTGTCAATCTCCTTCAAGTGCTAGGACAGAGAGTATTTATATTATTAATTATACCACTTGGATGATGTGCTTCTAGACTATGAAAATATACAAAGGTCAAACCAATAATTTCTATAAACTATATAATAAACCTCTTGTGTTAATATTATAAATGTGTTATTTTTGACAGAAGAATATCTGCTTATAATAATCAGACATACTACCATATTTACTAATAAGTGTTGAACACACAGAGCTAAAGGAAGGTTGCAGATGCTAGACTAACTCCTATATCATTGCACTAATGACAGAAGGAGACATTGAATCTCAAAACATCAATTAACAGCCAAACACAAAAGGCAGTCTGTGATGACACAATTATAGGAAAAGGAGTATTGTATAGTAGTTTGAATGAGAACAGACTCCATAGACTTATGTGTCTGAATACTTAGCAGTTGATAGAACTGTCTGAGAAGGATTAGGAGGTGTAGCCTTATTGGAGATGATATGTCACTGGCAGAAGAACTCATGCCATAACCAGTGTGCTATTTCTGTCTTCTACTTGTGGATCAAGAGGTGAGCTCTTAGTTATTCCTGCTATCATGCCTTCTTTCTTCCATCATGGGCTCTAGCTCTCTGGAACCGTAAGACTGATCAAGTGCTTTCTTTTTTAAGTTGCTTAGATCATGATTTTTCATCATAGCAGTAAAAAGGTAAGACACTGTGCATATTGCCTTTCTTTAAAAACTGAGCTATTTGGGCAACTAAGTTGTAACCTTTTTCTTCTGAAACATGGGTAAATTCAGTAACTTTAGAACTTGAGCCACAGGTCAAAGGCACAATGCTTTGCTCCCTTGTTGCTTTATTGTCCCTTGAGATCAGAAGGATCTATTTAAATCTCAGTTGGTTTATGGAAAGAACACCACAAATCTCAGAAAAGACATTAATGAATAATGCCTGGATTACTTATTGTGTAAAAACCCAAAATAAACATTTTCTGAAATGTACTTTAAGTCTTATATGACTGGTGTGCTTCATTTATGTGTGTTCATTAAAATTATTCTCATAGAAATATTTTTACACCAGTATATCTGAAGAGAATCATATTTTCTAGCAATTTATGCACACTGTTTAGTATATATAATACATATATTCAATGGTTACTATGTACATTAAAACACAAAGCCCATTTCTTTGATATACACAATAAGTAAGCAATATAGCATGAAAAGATATCCCTATACATTATCTTATTTGAGAAAATGCCTCCATATGAATGGCCTGTAGTCAACTATAGGACATTTTTATTGACTAATGATTGATGTAGAAGGGCCTCACCTACTGTGGGTAGTGCCATCTTTGGGCAAGTGGTCATGGGTGGTGTAAGAAAACAGAATGAGCAAAGTATGTGGAGCAAACCAGTAAGCAGCATTTCTTCATGGTCTCTACTTCAGTTTCTGCCTTAAGGTTCTGCTTAACTTTACCCAGTTAATGAGTGCATCCTGAGATTTGTAAGAAGAAATAAACCCAAGTTGCTTTTGGCTATGGTGTTTTATCACAGCAATAGAAAACCTACCTAAGGCACCATCTTAAACAAAAGATAAACTAGGTCCCCCAACTTTAATCAGTATATTTATTATAGAAATTTCTCTGTATATACAAACTGCTCAAATTCTTCCAAACACTTTAGACTCTTGCTCAGTATATTTCCCCCCTTTCTTTTCCTTCTTTTCTTGCATTGCTTTTAAAACACTGGTATAAAAAAGCCAATAACATGTGTTTTTTTTTTGTTTTTTTGTTTTTTGTTTTGCTAGATCAGTATAATTTAAAATTACTGTGTTCATTTAAAATGTATATATCTTGTAACAACATTGAAATGAAAATTGTTCATATCTACATGAAGTATTTTCTCAATCTCAAGGTAAAATTTCAGATTATAGAACTTTTAGGCAGGTATCCATATAGGAAAAGTTTAGAGTATTGAAGAGACAATTACTTTTGGGTGTTGGAGAACATGTCCTAAATTTTTTTTGATAATTTAGGAGGACAATATACCTTGAGAACAGAAAATAGTCTGTCACCTAAAAGACAAGATAATCACGGAAACTAACCATCAATTTTTGCTCTTCTAATAAACAAAGAGAGAAAATGAGTTAAAGTCGATTTACTAATACTACCTCTGAAACGAAATTTCAGCACTATAATGTAAGACTTACAAGATTTATGGTGCATGTTACTCCATTTTAAATCAGGATAACTCTACACTAAAACACAGCTCATATAATGTTCTAATGTAACCTCTCAGGCAACTTTTCCCCTGATAAAAAGAGGACACTTGCAGAATAGCTAACATGTTTTGCTTTCTAAATGCAGTACAATTTATTGACAGAACATGTAGCTCCTTACTGAATAGCATTGGATTCACCAAGTGCCTTCAAATGCCTGCTTTGGGCACACACCACGCCCTAAGCATCTCTGTTTTATGTTGTATTTCTATTGATAAGAAGTAATTTGCTAAAATAACAGTGTTGTATATTCCCTCATCAACTAAGAGCTCATTAGTTGAATCAGTTACCTGGAGAGTTGAGAGGAGTAAAGGCTTGGACATAGCATTGAAATGCTGGGATAGAGCAGTTAGAAAAAATGATTAGCCTATGAATTGAAAAAAAAAGAAATCTTATATAACATCTAACTAATGAATTCTGATTTTGAATACAGCAATAATACTCTAAAGCAAAGCTGAATATTACAGAGAGGAATGTGGTAGAAATTGTCTGAGGAGCAAACTAGTGGGACAGTGTCACACTGTGTCCAAACGTTCACTCTAGGAGCTCCCTGAAAGCAGAATACAGAGCTCTTTGAAAGAAGTCCTAGAGACCCACTTTTGTTCACATACACAAAATGTACCAGAGATGTTTGTTGAATAGCAATAACTCACAAAAATAAGGTCGATCTTCAAAGGCTCACGGGAGTCAGGAACAGCATTCGTCTCAGGGCTGAGCTAGATGAAAGCCAGCCAGGTTTGAGGGGTCATGTGAAAAGGGAATTTGCATGGTCTGGTGATGGCAGCAGGGCACCAAAGCAAATGTGAGAGCCAAGTCAGACACTGGCTCTACTAGAGACCTGGCCCCTCAGTGATGCTCCTGCGGATAAATGAGTTGGAATGGTTTTCTGTCTATTTTGCTATTCAGATTTGGGAACCTGAATCTGCAGATCATGAGTCATGACACGTAGGCAAGGGGGTGGACCTTGCTTCGAATTCCCAAAACGACTGTAAGGACAGTGGTGGACAACAAGGGCTTTCCCAGAAGATAAACCATTTAACCAAGATGCTTGTACAAGAAAAAAAATAGCATAGGTGTTGCCTGTAAATAAATAATGCTAATGTCTTTCATGTGGAAACCTTACAATCGCTCTGTGGTGAACTTGGCCTCTACCTTTCTATCCCCGAGGGTTGTGACTTTCAGTATGGTACATCACTGAGGCATTTGTCAACAGCTTTCTCTGAAAGGGGTGGAAAGGTGAAGATGCACACGCTGGGGACAGACTTCCCGTGTTTAAAGCCTAGAATATCCTTTTCAAATATAAAACAGTAGATGTGAAACGAGCAAACTTTGCCATTTGGGTCTTGCGTACTCTGAATGGGCTTGTTTGATTTTTGAAGTTTATTTTTCTGTTATTCTGACTAAGTGAGCTGTTTCGAGGTAAAGAATGAACTGGAGGGTCCTTTTCTCAGCTCCTCTTTGGCTATGCTAAGAGAGAGTCTGCATATTTCCTTTTTATTCTCAGCCCTGTTGCAAAAAAACAACATTGATACCAATCTGTGTCTCTCGACTGCTTCTTTGAAAGAGAAGCCCTGCCACCCACAGCCACTGTTATCATGTTTAAATGTCAAGTACACTAAAGCACAGAGAGAAAGAACCAGAGATAACATTCAAAAAAGAAGACAGTGCCCAGGGATCTATGTGACTGTGCTTCCAGAGCTCGAAAGGACTTGTCAACAGCAACACAAACCATTGTGTGCTTCCTGACTTATCTGACCTTGAGATTATAGCCACAGCATCATGTTAAATGTATGATTGGAATATCGTTTTTGTTTCGCTGTATTGATCAATAAGGAAGGGTAAGTCTGCTACTGTAAGCTGTCATTCAATCAGTTGAATATGGCAATATGTGTCCCCTGTTTCAAGGTCTAGCCTCAGTTTCTCTTATAAACATCAAGGATTTTGTTTGTTGCAGCAAGAGTTTATATGGTAGACATTTTTTTTTGTGACATTTACTTAATAACTAAGCTGTGCTTTGATACTGGTCATCAAACCTTGTATGCTTAGCAACGTTCATTGGTAGGGGTAGGTCTCATTCAGAGAGAAAGAAGGAATCATCAATTTTGTTTCTTTTCCATTTATGGTCAAGTTTCTATTATTTACAAAGTAATTACATTTTTCTAGTCAGACATCTTTACAGGTCTTCCTTGTCAACAGTGGTTTGCCCTCTGAATGTTTATGGGGATTTTGACAGTGCCATTGGAATTACAGTATGTTTGAAGTAATTTCATACTGTAAGCTATCTACACATTTTCTCAGGAAATTAGTTTTGATAAAATTTCACAATTTTAGTTTTTTAGGAAATCATTACATATTATCATAATAATCATGAGTGACTGTTCTCTTGGGTTTAAGAAATACTGGGTTAAACTGTTAAAAGAAATTTTTACTAGGATTTTTTTAGTTACTATTATACGAATATCATGGCTTTCTAAGTATTTAAATATTTAAAACAAATTTGATAATTAAAATATTGTAATTCTTTTTGGCTTTTTTTTTATAAACCATATTTTTAGTCCTGAGACCTATAATTGCACCATCTAAGCACATGACTATGATCTGTATTATATCAGATTTTAGTTTTGAGATAACCTCAAGCACAACATAGCTTCTTTTTTAATGTAATATTTGTGGGTATTTTGTTTGTATGTATGTCTGTGAACCTTGAGGACACCTAGTGCCTATGGAAGGCAGAAGAGGGTGTTGGATTCCTTTGAACTGCAGTTACAGACTTGTAAACTGCTATGAGGGTTTTCCCCAAGTCCTATGGAAGGGCAGCCAATGCTCTTAACCACTGAAGCAGGTCTATAGCACATGATATTTTCATATGTTACAATTGACTGTCACATTTGCAAAATATTCATGTAAATTTTAATCAGATACTTAGAAGGGAATTTTGAAGATATCTTCAAGATGCACTTGTATGATGCAATTATCAGAAACAAATATACATAGAGACACATTTAAATAAATAATCATGAAAGAACTATTTACATACAAGCTTTTAAATAATTACATGCTGTAATTGTTATGTGTTGGCGAAACAAAATGGATTTTATAAAGGAAATATGTCTCTGAATGATTAATTAAATTTCCTATATGATAATTGTGTGAAATGAGCATGACCTGGTATTTTGCTTCCCATAATTTTATAGTGAAAAAAGGACATAAAAAGAGTAGCATTGATAATAAATATTTTGAATATATGGTTGCCATTTTGTAAATGATCATTCTTATTTTGCTGATTATACTGTGCTGAAAGAATAAAATTCTTACTGTAGAGTGGAAGTTCATAGTAAGACAACAGTAATACAGCCAGAATTTCTGAACTTTGAGAGAAAATAGAGCGAATAATGAGTTCTCTACTGTGCTTTTTCACTAAATAGTTTAAATTAGTGAAAATCTGTGTGTCAAATGCCTCATGAATTATCTGTTGTCAGTTCTCAGGTTCCTTACACACACATTTTGTGGTCTTCGTCTTTGTGATTTTTAACATTTTCTGAAGCTTTTCAGGGAAATATTCTTCAGAGTTCAGACTATTCATCTCTAGTTTAGTTTTCTTATATTATTTATAATTTTTTAATTGTGTGTATGTGTGTGCATGTGAGTGTGTGTGTGTGTGTGTGTGAGAGAGAGAGAGAGAGAGAGAGAGAGAGAGAGAGAGAGAGAGAGAGAGAGAGAGAGAGAGAGAGAATGTACATATGTGCGTGCCGGTGCAGAAGAACCTAGAATAAGGACATAGTTTCTCTGGAGTTAGTCTACAGGGAGTTGTAAGCAACTTGACATGATGCTGAGGGTCAAACATAGATATTCTTCAAGAGTAATGCACTCTCTATCATAGCTTCAACTACTTACATAAACCTAGACATACCTGGAAGGTGGGCATATCAATTGGATAATTGCCTTCATACAGTTGACCTTTGGGCTTCTCTATAGAGCATTTTCTTAATTTATAATTGGTGTAAGAAGGCTGTAGAAGTGCTATCCTTTAGTAGGAGGCCCTGGGTTGTATAAGTAAGTTAGCTAAGAAAATAATGGAGAGCAAGGCAATAAGCAGTATGTCTCCATGCTCTCTGCTTCAGGTCCTGCTTCAGGTTCCTGCCTTGAATTCCTTTCTAGACTTCCCTCCATAATGGACTGTTTTCCAGGATCTGTAAGCCTCTAAACCCTTCCCTCCTCCAAGTCAGTTTTAAACAGTATTTATCACTGCAGTTGGAAGCACATTAGGACATGCTCTTAACCACTGATCCATCTCTCTATGTTCCTTTTCTTTCTTAGGTAATCATTTTCCATATATCGATAGACAACTGTATAGGTAACTATCCCAATTATCACAGAAGTGAAATGTACAGTTTAGAAAATGAACACAAAAATGTGACAGTGCATCAGGGAATTTACATTATTTGATTGATGGATTTCATAGAAGACTTGAGAGTAAAAATTTTACAGGTTTACAAAACTGATCCATATCTATTAGATAGAGAAAGACTGAGCAGTGGGAGATTTTTCTAAAGAATCTCTTTTACAGTATCAGAGAAAAACACAGAGTTAAATTTATTTCTGTGTATGTGAGGTGCCTTTGGTTTAATGTGTTTTAGTTCTCTGGGAAGGATACCTGATTGTATTGTTAGCCCAATTACAGAAAACGAGGTGCATAGGACACCTGTAGTAAGATGATAAATCACAATGAAAAACATATGTATTTGAGCAGAGATTTACATATGTAGGATAATTTCTATAAACACTGATTTGGGTCATTATTTTCTTCATCTTATTATAAACTTTTCAGTGTTCCTTGATTCCAACTCTTCATAAGTGTAATGCTCTTTAAATTTCATCTCAAGTCATATGTCATATCACAGACAGAGAGTCTGAGAGAAGTAACCATGAGATATTAGGTTGTGGAGAAGATTCGAATGATAGACAGCCAGGATAAACACTATTTTTTAAGGCAAAGCAAGAACATTCAAATTTTTGTTGAGCAGCTTAGCATCCTCACCATATGCATCTTTCCTCAAAATTGGAAAGGAAACCACTGCAAATGGCAGTTTGCATAAACATCGCTGCTTTGATTCTCCTTTGGGCACCTGGAAATCCATCTGTCTTTTCCCTTTTGACTGGCAATATTTTAAAAGGTGACTGTGGTGGTACCTTGTGAAGCACTCACTTGCATGTAGAACACAAAGTGTGCAGCTTAGTGTGTTCCCAGTGATCTCTGTAAAATGTGTCATAACTGCACATTTGGTAACTACTGTGAAGAAAAGCTTACTAGAAAGGGGAATCTGTGTACTTTTGGTGGGTGATGTACTTGCTGAGTACAAAGTTTCCCTTAAATGTATATCTTGAAGGGAAACTGAAGGTGAGGAAGGAATGTTTGTGTGCAGAAAACACGTATGTAAAGGCTCTGAGGCAGGGCAGAGTTTGGCACTGCATAGGGCCTCAGTGAGGGCAGTGTGAAGGGATCAAGAGTAAGGATGTGATGTGAGTGAGATGTGGAGAAACTGACAGTTACTGCACTGTGACAGACTTGCAGGTTATGCCAAGATATGTTCAATCTAACCTTCTTTTATCTACATCATAGATTGTGGTAAAATAACTAGTTATGTGTACATTTTTAATCTAATGGTGAAGTATTAATTTCTTATAACTTACACACACACACACACACACACACATACACACACACACACACACACACACACAGAGAGAGAGAGAGAGAGAGAGAGAGAGAGAGAGAGAGAGAGAGAGAGAGAGAGAGAGAGAGAGAGAATGTTGATTCTGTCCTTAAACATGTCTAAATGTTCAAAGATTCAACTAAGAAACAATTCAAAGTAGATTTTTCCCAAAACAACAGAGACACTATGCATTGAGAGGAAGCAGGTGATTGATGAATGAAATGATCATTAGAATTTTGTGGATAATTCCTTGAACAGGCAGTTTAGGTTACACTCTAGGTTACACTTTTGTTGAGCAGCTTAGCATCCTCACCATATACATCTTTCCTCAAAATTGGAAAGGAAACCACTGCAAATGGCAGTTTGCATAAACATGGATGTCAGTTCATTAATCTATATTTATGTTGCTGTATGTGTCTTAGTCACATTCCAACTCAGCTTAAACCCAACACAAATAATCTAAGCTTTCATAAAATTATATATTTTTTCCCAAGTTCAGTTTTTTATTTAATTATCTATAAATCTACATATATGTTTGGAAGTCAGGTTTGTTTTGTTTTCTTATTTCTTTGGGTGGTTGGAGGTTAGGTGACTGTGACCTGTCTATTCCTGGGAGATTTTAAGTCATTGATATAATTCCTCAGATTCCAGCAGAGATGTCACTGGAGTGCATGTTGGTTGTAGACAGTCTCTACAGCGAAGAACGTCAGGTGTGCAGAACTCCCGAACAGCTCATGTGACAGGAAGGTAGTCAGTGCCTGGTGGGTGACACACCTTGCATTTCATGGCTTATGTTGGCTTTGATATTGGAGTGTTTTTGAATGATTTGAAAAAGTTCTTGTAGTGCAAAGAAAGTTTGTCACTATCAAATTGGTATTCTATTTAAAAAAATTAGAGGAATATTGTGAAAATACTCATATTTTTTTCTCTGTGTCTAGGAAAAATCCTCTAATGCCTCTGTACTTTGTGTCAAGAAATATATTCTCCACTAAGCTTGTCTGTCATACTGAAAATAGATTTATATTAGAAAGGTTGGTAAAAATAATGATTATCTCACAAGGATTCTGAGTGCCAAACCTATGAAGTCAGTTCACTACAGTAGATCAAAGTTAAATGTTTTCAGTACCAGTTCATACTCTCAAATCCTCTGATCTTTGAGAATACTGTTACTACAACATTTATTATTTCAACTATTTTTTATGGGAACTCATTTATTTTAGTTATTGATGGAGAAAGGCCCATAAGTCTCAATTCAGTCTTACATAAATATAACTAAAATTTAAATTGTAAAGACTCTCTCATCCATTCTGGGCTTGAGGGAATGTGTGGCTAATTTCATACAATCCTACAAATGTTCCTGTAGGTAACCTGGGTGAGTGGTGGCTAGTAGACAGTGCATTCTTTGTTTTTGTTTGTGGTAGTTTTAATGCTTAATGAACTACTGAACCCAGTAATCAGAAGATAGCCAAGAGTGGTGTGTCAACCCCAAGTTCAGGAGCTGCTTTGTCCTCTGAACCTTGCCTACTTATGATCACAAGAGCACTGAGGCGTCCACACTCGCCAGCTAGACAGAACTAGGACCTTCTGTGAGAATGTTTTATGCTTTTCACATCATCAGATCATTCTTCATTGAATTTGCTTAGACACTTGGGTGCTTTAGGTACAATAATGTTTGGATTTTTAAAAATGTTAATATTTACAATACTAATTATGCTATTGACAGTTATTAAACATAAGCCGTGTGCTCTAATCAGTCAGAAAAGTAATGGTCACAATCATAAGCATAGGGACTGGCAGTGTGAGAAGTGCTCCTGAAGACCAGGATAGCTCAGCAATCTGTTGCTGATACCATCTGATTTGTATTCACTGTGCTCTCATAATAGGTCTGCTTCTTCTTGTGCAAGTAAAATATCTTAGGATGCTTTCATTTGTAATTATTATTTGGAATCAACTAATGAGAGGTGCAGAGCTGAGGAGAGCCTCCAGAGTCGATGACAGTGTTCAGCTGTCACAACTTCAGCCACTATCACTTGCCTCGGATTGTGGATTTTCACAATTGAGAAAAAATTGTGAAAAACCTTTTCCAACTGCTGAAGTATAAAACTCATGGCTAATTTTATCTTCTGTGTGTATTTCTGTTTCTTGCCCATCTTAGATATTTGACAGTTGCAGAGATCTCCAGTTTTCATGTACACCTCTCTCTCTGTCTCTGTCTCTGTCTGTCTGTCTCTCTCTCTCCTATCTGTTCTGAACCATAGGACATAAGCACTAGCAGCCTAAGCTGGGAATGTACAAAGCGCTGCCCTGATCCTTGCTATTAAATTCAGGCAAAGATGCAAAAAGTGTAATATTTTCTCAATTTTTTTTACAAAACTCAGATTACTTGGAGAAAAATAATTTAAAATCAGAATTATATGATTTTGTATAACAATTGTCTACTTATATTCATAAGCATAAATTACAAATATCAGCTAATGTGAGAAGCTTGCTATTATAATCTTGTATCTGTATTTGAACTGTACATAAGCATGTATGTTTGGTACTGTCCCACTACCATGGTGATCTTTCATATGTGTCATTATGTTCAAATTTAACAAGTAAGGAGTAGGTAAAGCTGTATCTTCACTCTATGTCTGAGGAAGCTGAAGAAGCAGTAAGTAGCTTTGGACTTAGAGCTAAGTGTAAGATTTCTCCAGATAACAACACAATGCACATGCATGTAAACATAACTGATACTTTCATAGTTCATATGTCTCTAAGAGTCTGCCAATGAGTGTTTATTTTGTTACTAGACTGTCATTCACCCCTGTTAAAATATCTCTTACCAATTTAGAAAACACTGCTTTTCATTCAGGCTCTGTTTGATTCTTTCCCCCTACCCTCCCAGGTTCCTCAGGCAGGGTCCTGTAAACTAGACTGAGGGAAGAGGGGTTAACTATGGGAGCATGAGCAACTTACTAACAGGTGTGACTTCACCCACAGGCAGTGCTCAGTGGAGTGAGGAGTGACTTATAGGACAGTTGCCACTGAAATTATTGCATATCTTAACTAACAAAGGGTAGATTATAGAGAATTAACAAGACAAAGAAAGTGACTGAGGGTTTAGGACAGCAAGTTAGGAGGTGGAAATAAATGAGAAAGTAAGTGAAGACAAGGCCTAGTCAGTATGACTTGTTGGAGTTCTCTGCTGTACCTCAGGACCAGGGCATGGAGAACTGTCTTCAGAAGTCAGCATCCATATCTCTGGTGCAGAAAGGAAGAGGGACCTTTTAAAACCTGCATCTGATTTTAGACACATGGGCTGTGTTTGTGTGTGGGGTGTGGAGCAGGGGACTTTTCTTCAATGCTCCTTCTGTCACTGGCCTTCAGATAAAAAAGGCCCTCGTGCTGGACTGACAGTTTTTCAGGCATGACACAGTTTTCTTCCTTTCCATGCTAATGCCACGGTGGAGTTACACATTTTCTACTTATATCGCTGTTTTTAACATAGAATCCTATGTGTGCTGCCTTTCTAACTAAAATTGTTATTGGTTGATTTAGCAATTTAAATCAATATCCATTAAACTAATTTCTTATAATTTTGCCTGTGAATATTTTCATTCAAGTTAATGTAAGTGTATCATCAGAAACTTTAGATATGAAATTTGTCTTCTAGTGGTTTTTATTGTCTCAACATTTATAAATGGTTTAAATAAGCACCATGCATAAATGAAATACTGATTGAGGACATATCACGGTCTAAAACTGTAATTGCCATTGAATTTTACCACTAAATATGCAATTCATAATTTCTGCTGAAGGTCTGAGTACTTCAAAGACTAATTTGAGAAAATGACAAAGTTCACAGGAAATATTTCGTGTCATATTAACACTGATTGACACCAGAGGAAATGCTGCTTTAAGCACACCCCACATTGTAATTTCTGATCTTTGTTTCTTGTTAGGAGCCTTTCCCTGAACATAACAAAAGACATTGATCAAGAAGCTCGGTGTTCCCATGTCAGCCGAATGCCCAACAGTCCCTCCCCAGACTGGCCCTTGCTGGGTGTGGAGGAAAATGGAGGTGCAGACTCCCTGCCCTTCAGACTGATGCTACAGGAGTGCACGGCAGTGAAGACCCTGCTGCTGAAGATGAAGAGAGTGCTTCAGGAGGTAGGGCGGCTCTGTAGTTAGCGCTTGTGCCTGCTGGTCTGCAACAGGTCTGTAGACCTGCTTACACTCTCGCCTCTCAGTCCCGTGTTATCTGTGGGGCATTGGGCATAGGTCAGGTGTTCTGCTGAGCCTTAGCTTTCCTATACCAAATGAATAGCTTCAAGTTCTGGTGTACAAATAAGTACTCAGGAATTCCTCAGATTCCATGAAAAAGGAAGTTAAGACCAATCTCTCCCTAATCTGTCGGGCAAAGAGAAATGGGCATCAGCTGTGCAGTAATCCATTTATGTCACTGTCAAAAGGTTGAGAAGTCTACTGAGTTTTCTTCACCTCGATTTCACTTGGAAATCATCTATATAGAATTATAAAGGCAGGTTTTTGAAAGTGATTTTGTTCTGGTCATAATCATCCCAGTATACCTCAGTCTGCAGGTGTTAATGAAGTATCTAGTGGATATGTTTGCCCTCTGACAGCCTCTTGTGAATGTTTTCACACCTACTGGTTTTATGTGATGAAAGTATCCTGAAACAGTGTCTCTACATCTTCCTCGATTATATTAATCAGTCATATGGGAGTATCTATAGCTCAGAAACTGGAAAGCACTATATATTGAGGCTTTCAAAAACTTTTTTACAGGCTGAGTATCATTTAAATTTTGACTAGCATGCCACTTCATGCATGACTATACAATCTCTGTAATGTTAACTTGGCTATTTTCCTGTGCCTGAATGGTTAAGTTGGAATCTCCTTAGCCTCTTTGTGTGATACTGCAGTATGACCCTCTGTGAACAGCAAAACTTAATAAAATCTGTTATATTAAAGGCTATTAATCTGAAAGTCTATAAAAATTATCTCTTCCACTTTCTACCTCTTGCTGGTAAGGATTTTAGTAAGAAACCAATATGTGTCGACAGGAAGAGGGGAAGAAATGTCAGGATGCCTTTCTGGAGTATTGAACTTTATGATTGTAAATACCTATGATAGCCACTGTGGGGTAACTACATGGAATTCATAGAAAATGTTTCCATACTTCTGTCTGGGTTCCTCATTGAGCAGAAATGAATGAGAATTAATCCTTACAGGCAGGGTAGGGTAAGCAGTTCTTCTGTGTTTGTGTGTACTTCTCCCAGAGAAGTGTGTAAATGGTCCTGTGTGATCAACACAGGCTTCAGTTCCAGAGATGGACATTCACACAGATACTTTTAGGGAACACCTTCCATTGTTTCGTCCTCTACAGCAGGGGTTTTCTAACTGCAATTTCTACTTCATCACCAAATTTGAATGTATTTTATATTAATAAAATTTGTTTTAATTAGGAGTTCAGCTCTTGTACTGAATTTTTAATATTTCATGGAGGTTCTTGCTATCTGGTCGTCAAAGTAAAATAGGCATTCATATGGTACCTTTAAATATTCTCTAGTGTGGCAGTCTTGTCTTTTGATACACAAGTTTAACCAAAAGTTAGGTTGTGTGCTATGTTGACATATGTTTTGCTGTGGGGGTCCCCCTTTTCCCCTCATGGCCTGTTGGCCACCAATCCATGAAGACAAGGGACAGAAATGATGACAGAAAGCCATAAGGCCTGTGAGCACAATGGAGAGAGTGCCCAGAAGATGACTTCAGTGAATCAACTCAGCTTTATTCCAGAGTGAGGAGAGATATTAAGAATGGGGACAGTAGCTGGGGCATCACATAATTTGCATTAAACAGCACATTCCTATTATAAGGTTCCTAGTAAAGTCTTAGTTATCATATGTGAAAGCATGGTCCTATAGTAATACTCCTAGCCTGTTCAAGCAGGGGGAATGCTTCTGCAGGGAACTGTGTCAAGGGTCATATGAGAGATAAGTCAGGCATCAGGGCCTACATACAGTCTCCACATAAGGTCAGGTAGAGAACAGGGCGCCTTCTACGTGGGGTGTGGGTAGGGGGGTGTCATCCATGTTGCTGAGCTCTGAAAGAGCTGCCAGCCCATGGTAGACTGCAACTTCCAACCAGTAGAGCCTCTAAGCAATTTGCCATTATTTTTGAGGCGGAGTCTCATGTAGAGTCTTCTGGCTTAAAGCTGACCATGTCATGAAAGCCAACTTGGATTCATGACCTCCTCACTCCACTTCCCTAGTTCTAGGATTGTGAGCTTGTGCTGCCATGCCTGGGTGGTACACAGAAAATGTTCACAGTTTATCAGTTTCCTGCTTCTACCTATAATGAATGTTAGACTGGGATTGATGGACATGAGGTGGAAACAAAAAAGCTAACAGGCATCTCCAGAAGGGGAATTGTTCTTTAATCAGAACAACTGAGGGCCACAGTCCCTGCAGAAGTGAGAGTGTGCACATGTGCGGTACACATCTTGGGGTTTTATAGGATGGAAAAGGGAAGACCGAGTATGGAAAGAGTCCATCTGCAGGTCATTTCCCCTGCAGTAGAAGTGCTAGACACCAGAGGGTTTGGTATGTGGACCTCATCATGAGCTTCCACAAATGCTGTCAATCAAGTCAACTTTCCTATCGAGAGCTTCTCGTCCACTGAGGCCTTTAGGTCATTAATAGCTACATCATCCCTACTTAAAATGTTATCACTATAAACTAATTTCTAGAAGTATAAGATGTAGTTAGGAGTTATTCTGAGTGTAAAACTAATGAAAATAACTGAACAAACTGAATTACGTATCTTGATTATAGCAGAAGTTTCTCTGGTCCCACCCAGCCCTGAGGTTCCACAGCAGTTTATTAAAAAAATCATTCAGAGGCTTATATTAATTACCAACTTTATGGTCTATGGCAGTCTTCTTGCTAGCTAGCTCCTTCATCTTAAATTAACCCATTTCTATTCATCTGTGTATCACCATGTGTTCCGTGGCTTTACCTGCATCTCATTACATGTTGTTCCTCGAAAATAACTGAACAAACTGAATTACATATCTTGACTAGGTTTTGATTTTATAATCCCTTTTCTGATGGTCTCCTTGAAATCTGTCTGTGCCTTAATGGAGGTAATATACACTTGTGACATTTTCATACTTGGGTAAATAAAAGCTGATTTTATTTTCCTTATAACTAAATTCTACATACTTCATTGGGGAAAGGATCTGTGTAAAGCATTTGAAAAGGTTCAGAAACAACAAAAAGGTCATAGATGTTTTTGGCCAAACAATTCAAGATGACCTTACACTTACATGCAGTGAAGGGCTAGTAGCTAGGAAATCCAGAGCCAGAAGGTTGTTTCCTGAGTGTCTAGAGTTCATTAATACTGTCAGACATGAGGAGGACTTTCCATTGTAAGTGCCCATAGCATTTGAAATATGTGATTGTTGTTCAAATCTTAAATGTGTTATAATAAAAAAACAAACAAACAAACAAACAGAGCCAGATATTAGGGTGAAAGCTGAAAGATCAGAGAAGCAGAGCAAGCCATAGCCAGCCTTACCTTGCCAACTCCCTGAATCCTCTGACTGAAAGCCTCTGAGTCCTCACTGGAAAGGATCTCAGCTGAACTGCTTTAGGTCCTGTTTCCTCACGCCTTATATACCTTTCTCCGCCCTGCTGTCACTTCCTGGGATTAAAGTCATGTGTGCTTCCCAGTACTGGGATTAAAGGTATGTGCCACCACTGCCTGGCTCTGTTTCCAGTGTGGCCTTGAACTCACAGAGATCCAGATGGATCTCTGCCTCCTGAGTGATAGGATTAAGGGTATGTGCCACCACTGTCTGGCCTCTATGTCTAATCTAGTGGCTGGCTCTGTCCTTCGAACCCCAGGCAAGTTTATTAGGGTACACAATATATTACTACATGTGATCTTCCAAATTACCTTGTCTACAGAGTCAATATTCCCTGTACCATTTGAATGAATATGAACACTATTCTTTGGTTCCAATAGTAATACTTTAAAATTTTAATATTTACTTTTGTGTTGTTATCATTTTTTTATATTATGTATTATATGTATGTGTGCCAAATATGTACCTGTGTCAGCAGTGGTCAAAAGAGTGCATCAGATCTGAAAGTGGAATTAATGCTGGTTGTGAATAATAATGTGGGTGCTGGGAGCCAAACTCAGTTCCTCAGCAAGAGCAAGAAACATTCATAATCACTGAGCATTTCCCCAGCTCTATAATTTACATTTTACTAACATGTTTTACCCAATATCATATTTTTTCAAAATATTTTATTTGCAAACTGTACTGAAAATATAAGCTAAGTACTAAATCCTACTAGCTCATTCATGATTGCTTCCTTTTAATTATTTTGTCTTTAATGGGCGTTTGTTATTCCATCTCCTTGGGTTTAATAAAATGTTGATCATATTATATATTTTGTCAGTTAGTAATTCTTACACATTTTAACCATATACATAGTGAACTAATCTAGCTTTGTGAATCCCATTTGTTATGCTAGACTATTACATGGAATTTCAATTGAATGAAATAATTCTTAAAGTGAGTACAGCAGTGAAATTAGATTCAATCCTGTGCTGATCGAGATTGACCTTCTGGTGGGAGCAGCCCTGCTTGTGAGCAGTAGCTATGGCTCTAGGCTGGAGTCAGTTTCAAAAACCCCTACTGAGTCCCAGCCTGCAGAAGTTGAAGACTTTCCAACATTCTTTTCTGTGGGTCCTAGAACAGAGGAACTAGATTAAGATATTCTCTTGAAGTTGTTGCATTAAATACAGCTGACTCCTTCCTCTACCTGAGGCCTCTTCCTGGATACTTGGAATTCAGCCTGTGCCTCTTTTTTTCAGTTATTCCCACCTGAGGGATGTCCCAGGTTCTCATTGTAATCATATTTGGCATTCTGACTTGTAAGCTTCCCACCTACAATCCAGTTTCTTTATTGGACTCAGAAAAAAAAAGGTATGTGATCAGTCACTCTTTTGGGACACTTTGAACATTTTCTGAACACACTTAGATGTACACTGTATGTTAACAATGTTCACATCTTAGGGTTTTACATGATTGATTCTGCAATTGCTAATTCTTTATCTCCACTGATACTCTATTTAAGTCATAAATGAGTTGAGCTTGCCATCTTATCCTGGTGTCTGTTCAAAATATATCTATAGCTTAATAAATAAATGAAAGGAAATATATATCATTCAACTTCAAGTCAGCCATTAAATTACTGTTAATTGGTAAAACTGGCAAACATGAGTGCCAGTTGAAACTCAGAAAGGATAACTACTGCAAGCTCTCCTCTTCCAAAGAGAAGAGAATGTGACTTTCTCAGCATACAAAATAGAAACACATAGCAACCATTACAAAGTTTAATTTGATCATGCCCCTTATACATGCCAAAAACTGTAGACTGAACACATAATCTCCCAAAGCTTTTCAGATCTTCTTATGGATAAGATGCTCTGGGATTCATTAATTATTATTTTAAAAATTATCTCCTAAATCCTAAGAATTAGAAGAAAAGCCTGTAGGCTTTGTGGATGAGATCTTTGTTTTTCCCTATGTATCCTCACACTTTCCAAATAGAGATAATTTGTTCTTACAAGCCATTATTTTACACTCAGCAGAAAGGAATAATTATAAATCATTATAAAACTGCACATCACTAAGTGTAAGAGTTCTTACATGTCATATATAGTACTTTTCTTACTTCGTCAGCTGCGTAAGCCTACCATGATGTTCTGTTGACATCTAAGCTTTGAATACTAGCATAAGCTGAACATGGAGAAACTGAACACAGATCACACTCATAAATCTGAACTTCTTTAAAGTCCCCTTGCTCTTAAAATGTGCTTGAATTTTCCTAAAGTATCAAATATAAACTGTTCTATTGAAAATGCTTAGTAACTTTAGGTCTTTGGAAATTCTATTTTGTCTCTTATTTTCAAGATTAGTTATAAAAAGAATTAACTAGAGCAAAGAAGAGCTATTAAATTTTTTTAAGTCATTACTTTTCTTGTAACTTCATTGTTATATAAAAAAGTACATAATTCAGAAACAAGGTTTGTTTAATGTCCCCATCATTTTTTCTGCTCTCTATTTTCTCTGATACGGTTTTGTTTACACTATATGGTAACTGACTGAGAAGGATACTGGAAGGAAACTTCAAATACCAATGAACAATTGATATCTTAGTAAGATGGCAGGTGGTTGAAGATGGACTCAGGGGCCCAGTGATCTGTTTGTCCCTTTTTCCAATGTGGCTAAATTGAGTAAATCTCTATTTTCTGCCTTGTATTGTCAGTTTGCCTCTTTTAATTGGCCAATTAAGGGTAGTCACCCCAAAAAATCAAATGTCAGACTTTCTCCAGAATCCTCTAGAAAAAAAAATCCATATTCTCATTTTTCTTTGTCATCAAATAAAGGTAAGAAGCAGCTGGTGCCAGTCATAGAGGGAAGACAGGAAAATGTCCCTTTAATAAACTCCAGATATCTCTGGCCTTTCAGTCTCTCCTGTACATCTGAGGACAACTTTCTCTGAACTCTACAGTTCATCCTATCTGGGTCAAAAAGATTGTTACTGGATTTAGGGTGACAACTTGTACCTCAACAAGCTTGAGATCCCCTAGGCATCTACTGTTGGGGGAGGAAAAGGCTGAGGCTCTAGTAGTTTATTAGAGGAGGACCTTGCCTTCTGGATAAAGATTTACATGTCAGAAGTTCTTGCAGGAGAGATAGAGCTGAGACAGATGGGTAGGGACTGTTGGAGAATATGCTTTTAAGGTGTGTTACTTTTGTTTATGTAGCATTTGTTTAACTCTGTGAAGCTGTGTTACTATGCCTGTCTAAAACACCTGATAGTCTAATAAAGAACTAAATGGCCAATAGCAAGGCAGGAGAAAGGATAGGCAGGGCTGGCAGGCAGAGAGAATACATAGAAGGAGAAATCTGAGAGAAAGAGATTTAAAAGCCAGAGAAAGAGAAGAACTCCAGGGGCCGGCCACCCAGCTACATAGCAAGCCACCACGGAGTAAGAGTAATATTTACAGAAGTAAGAAAACAGGAAAAGCCCAGAGGCAAAGGTAGACAGAATAAGTTATGTTAAGAAAAGCTGGATAGAAACTAAGCCAAGCTAAGGCCAGGCATTTATAAGAATAATCCTCCATGTGAGATTTATTTGGGACCTGGGTGGCCCGCCCCCAAAACAAAAAGAGTAAAACAAACAACAACAAAAAGGGACCATGTGTTGACTGGACTGCTTAGTGATGCATTTCTTTTGCCTTCTATTTAAACACTACCTTCTTGTTCTATCCCTGAAGAACTTGAGAAGTCCTTGGATCTCTTTGACACTCCTTTCAGTGTAGCCGCATTGAATAACCTATTTTCAAACTACTTTCCACAACCGAAAACAGTAACAACAACAAAACATAATTAGATGACAGTAAAAATGACAGTAAAAAGATTCAACTGAGACTCTAACTTCTTGTCCTCAGTTCCACACTTTTTAAATTTTTATTTGACAATTAGGCAATGTGACTGTAACTCAAGTATTTCTTTCTTGAATCAGACAGCGTCAAACAATGCCATGTAAATACAAACAATTCAAAAATATTTTACGTAATAAGAGGAATATATTCTGGCAAAATACCTACCTAGTAAGTGAAAAATCAAGGAAATAGTTACATTTAAAAAATGATTACAATTCCCCAGTACTTGGGAAGCAGAGCCAGGCAGAGCTCTGTGAGTTCGAGGACATAGAGGACAGCCTGGGCTACCAAGTGAGTTCCAGAAAAGGCGCAAAGCTATACAGAGAAACCCTGTCTCGAAAAACCAAAAAAAAATTTTTTTTTTAAAATGATTAAAATTCACGAAACTATCAAGTTGATAAAAATATTTGAGTGGTGGAGCTTTTCCCAACAATTGTCATTAATTAAAGAGTTTGTAACCCATACTGGTTCAATTTTTAATTTTATTTTCTATAAAAAAGAAATGACATACTTTCAAGGTTAATTTTCAGTATGAACTTCTCAGAACATCTAAAAAGCAAAAGATAAGGAACTCCAGGGAAGAATAATTATAGTTATAATTGTAGAAGAAAACCTTTGGTCAATAGTCCTAAAGTAAAGACTTGAGCCTGAGGTTCTTTTTCCTAGTGCACTTACTATGTAGAAAGTAAACAGCAGCTTAACAATCAGATGTCTTTTCAGGCTTATCTTGAAAAATATTGGTGGTAGATTTTTTTTCCACCCTTTTAACTTTTGTTTGGTTTTGCTTGCACTAAAATGTAAATGAATATAAGAGGTACTGTGGCAGTTCTACATGGAAGAAAGCTAGCATAATAGAATATGTAAGAAGTAGGCCTTTGTAGATTTAGCTGTGGGTCCCAAATGCAAAACAAGTCCTTCCTGTGCAGTGCCAGGTCAGGGCTTTTAAGCAGATAAGTCACTTCCAATTGTAGCATCCCATTGCCCAGAGGCATTTTAACTTATAGGATTCTGCTTGTGGAGCATAGTTCACATGGTAAGTACTAGAGAATTCATTATTCCTTTAAGATTTATATTAGAAGGAAGAAAATATAATAACTGATAACAGAGTTTCTTCCTTGAGAAGCTAAAAAAGGCAAATTAAATCTAAAAGAAGAGGGAAGAAATAATTAACAAGAAAAAAAGTGAAATATATTTTGGACAAATAGCATGCAATTTTAAAAATCCAATGGATTCATTGAAGTTTTAAAAGAAAAAAGAATTACTAAAGAATAAAATTAAAACAAAAAGAAAAAAAAAACACAGACAATTAGCTCAAGAAAACCAGGAAGGGAAGAGCCATTGCTGCAGATTATACAGATGTAGCTAGAGTTTTCCTGTCTGGCCCATAGTCAGGACAAATCTCTCTCACCCGCCAGTCCCACAGCTGCTCAGACCCAACCAAGTAAACACAGAGACTTATATTGCTTACAAACTATATGGCCGTGGCAGGCTTCTTGCTAACTGTTCTTATATCTTAAATTAATCCATTTCTATAAATCTATACCTTGCCACGTGGCTCATGGCTTATGGGCATCTTCACATGCCGCTTGTCATGGCAGAGGCTGGCTGTGTCTCCCTCTGGCTTCCTGTTCTCTCAATTCTCCTCTCTGTTAGTCCCGCCTATACTTCCTGCCTGGCCACTGGCCAATCAGTGTTTTATTTATTGACCAATCAGAGCAATTTGACATACAGACCATCCCACAGCATACAGACATCAGAATGGAAAGATTATTATGAACAGCAGAGTGTGAAAAGTCAATCAATACAATATGAATGAGAAATACAAATTATTCAAAAAATAATTTTTAAGGTGACATAAGAGGAAACTAAATCTGAATAGCCTCATTTCAAAATGATTTAAAATCATAAATATTTGTTGTCTCACAGAATTTCTGTTCAAAAATTTGAAAATAGCTCCCTATTGGCCATAGTGAAAGATTAGATGTCAGCCATGGCTGGTCATATCAAGATGTCAGCCATGGTTGGTGATCGGAAGGCTGCACTGAGTCTGAGGATCCTCTTCCTAGTACATTCACAATGTGGCTGAGAACCAGTGACAGGACAGTTTCTCACATGTATGTCTTTCACTGAGCCACATGGCTGCCGGCTGCTCTCAGGACATACACTTCAGGTGAGCATGACAAACTGCACAATGCATTTTATGAAGTTGTTTTAGAAATAGTACGTCATTGTGCCAGTGACATTGATTGGGGTCACCAAGAGCAAACTTAATTGAGATCGGAAGACAATATAAAAGGCACGGGGAGAAAAAAAGAGAGAGAGAAAACTGTGCCTGCACATGGAAGCTCACTGCCACAGTCAGCCTTGTAGCCTCCAGTGATTTATCTCTCATATATGCAAATACATTCCATCCCTTATTCTACTATAGCATCAGACAAAGGCAGGAAGCAGCCACATTCTCTGTCAAAATATCATAAGAACAATCTCTAGGCCACTTATTAATGTTCTTCTCCTCTGAAACTCCATGAGCTGGGGCCCCACAGTTCAAATCACCCTGAGTACCACTGTCTTCCATGGTCCTAGGAGTACAGCTCATTGAGCCCTGCTTAAAGCATTCAACTGTTCTACTAATTGAAAATTCCAAATTCCACTTTCTGCTGCAAACAGCATGGTCATGCCTGTCACAGCAATACTCTACTCCTGGTGCCAACTTCTATCTTAGTCACCATTCTATTGCTGTGAAGAGACACCATGACCACCGCAACTCATGAAAGAAATCATTTAATATGAGCTTATGGGGGCCATTCTCATTCAAGCCACCAGTTATCCCCAGGAGATCAGTGCCATGTCACTGAAGTTTTTCCTGTGTCCTGCCTGGTCCCACAGCTGCTCAGACCCAAGTAAACACACAGAGACTTATAGTAATTAAAACTGCTCAGCCATTAGCTCAGGCCTGTCACTGGCTAGCTCTTACACTTAAATTCAGTCCATTTCTGTTCATCTATATGTTGCCACGTTTTCCATGGCTTTACCTGTGTGCCATTATATGCTGTTCCCTGGATGGCGGGCTGGCGTCTTCTGACTCAACTTTCCACTTCTCAGAATTCTCCTTGTCTGTTCATCCCACCTGTATTTCCTGCTTGGCTACTGGCCAATCAGCATTTTATTTATCAACCAATGGGAGCAACACATTCACAACATACAGAGCGCCATCACCCATCAGTGCCACTCTTGCACCTTTTGGAATATCCTGCCATCCTGATCACTGTTGTGGTTTATAGGCATTTCAGCTGGGTGAGCTGTTGATTGCTTTTCGTCCATGGAAGCTTGTATAGCTCCTTTCATTGCTGCGAGAGTTAGTCACCCAGCCCATGTCTCCAGGCTCCAAATTCTCTGTCTTAATTGCATGGTGTATTCACCAGTATGGTCTTCCTTCAGTTTATGGGAGGCAGTTGAGGGCCAAGTAATAGCATATATGATTTTGGGAGTCTCTCATATTTCCCTGACCAACAACTTGAAAGGAGGTTCTCTCTGCGGGGCACTGGGATTTTTGTTAGTCTATGGCTTTCAGAGGGAGCATTGCCATCCAAAGTTTCATAACTTCATTTAAAAATATATGTATACATGTATTCTGACTGTCCTGGAACTCACTCTGTAGACCAGGCTGGCCTTGAACTCCCAGAGATCTGCCTGCCTCTGCCTCCTAAGTCCTAGGATTAAAGGCATTCCCCACCCCCCACCCCCCACCACCGCCACCACTGCCGCCACAACCACCACCACTACCTGGCATGAAATTTTAAATACATAAAATAATATGATTCCCTACGGCCTTTTCAAACATCCTTTAAGTTATCTATCCCTCTTCTTCCTCACCTTTTCCTCTTTTTTTTTTTTCAAGACAGGGTTTCTCTGTGTAGATTTGTGCCTTTCCTGGATCTCACTCTATAGAGCAGGCTGGCCTTGAACTCACAGAGATCCACCTGCCTCTGCCTCCCGAGTGCTGGGATTAAAGGCATGCACCACCACCATCTGGCCCCTATTTCTTCCTTTATAACACCTGGGTCCTACCATTCCCTTATCTATAAGCACACCCCTACACACACACACACACACACACACACACACACACACACACACACACA
>CABHPR010101496.1:31515-41610 GCA_902168415.1 Peromyscus melanophrys
ACACACACACACACACACACACACACACACACACACACACACACACAGGCACACATATACATACACATGCATCATGCTCCCTTTTTACATTCCTGATATCTGAGTTTACTCAGGGGTTAATAGTTTTTCATCGGTTAGTTTTATAGTCTTGTTCTTTTATTTGTACATCCATTAGGCCATGATTTCATAGCATACAGATTGAACATCACAGGCTATTTTCTATTAGTTCATACCAAGTGTGCTTCCCTGCATGGATGGAGCATGCTGGCACTTTGGCTGGACCCAGATACCTTTCTCTTTAGGTTTTTTCCTTTTCTGGTCATTTTCCTTCTTCAGTTCTAGAAGCTATTTCAGCTCTTAGAATGGTTGCAGGCTGAAACTACGTTATAATTCACTTGGCAAGTATCTTGCACTAACCTGCATATTTACAATGCTAATAGCATACTGAGTGATGCTGCTGTGTAGTTTTTCTTTTTTTCCCACAGTAACATTTTTTGGGGGGAGGGGGGAGCTTTCCTTTTTGAGCAGTACACATTCCCTTGAAGTCTATAGTATTATCCATCTTGCAGATTGAGAAATGTGTGGCTGAAGGAATATCTATACTCTTGAAAGTGCCTGGAGAATATATTATTAGTGCCTGTCCTCTTTCCCATTGAGTTTATGACTTTGGAAAGTTACTGGTAGTAAGTGGTTCTGGTTGAAAGGAAGATGTTTTTCATCTTTTATGTGTTTGGAGACAGGTATCCAAAGGCTTCTTTCCACTTTACAATGTCTTTAGCCTGTAAGTGTAAACTGGAAAGTACTTCTGTCCCCATAACTCACTAAAACTGTTTGAATTGCCTGTTCCTATTTGTAATTCACTCCATCACATGAAAGCCACACCCACACATCTCCTTCAGATGATCCCAGCTGTAGTCCCAAACAGGTGACTGACAGATACTTTCAGCTTTTAAAATTGTAATTTCTTTGATGAGAAGTTCCATGGGGTGAAACTCAAAGCCTTAACAGAAGGCAGCTTTTGTCAGAATGAGACCCATATTCTGTCACATCTCTCATCTTTCCATATAGCTAGTGAACAGGCCCATCCTTGTATTTTATCAGAGCTCACTGAATTATTTAGAACTAAGAGAGCATCATATAGATTGTTACCACGCTGTTGGTGGTATCACCATCAGCACAGTTATTTATAGAATATTCATTTTCCCCTTGGCAAATCTGTAAATGAGCTTGATGTTGTCATTCATGTTAAGTCAGGGTGCTATTGTCCGTTTTTTAAAAATCTTATTAATGTTAATCTGCTGCTCAGTTTTAGAATAACGTGTTAAAAACCAACAGTATAAGAGTTCATTCATGCGAACCAATGGGTCACACTCTCTTCGAGCTGACAGCCTTTCATTTGGATAATGACCTCTTTTAGGTTCACTGAGGACTTGCAGGTTGTTAATAAGGGGAGTCTGCATACAAAAGGCCTTGTTCTTTATGGAGCTAGAAATCTTGATCTAGAAAACAATAGAAAAGATAATTCTGATTGCTTTTCTAGGTGAGCAATGCTACATTTTCAAGTGCTCTGTGAGAGCTTAAAAAAGCAAAGAAACTTCTTTCCTGACTCTATTGCAGTTTCACTGAAAACCTTTTTTTCTTTTTTTGGGAGGATGGGGTTGAGGGAGAAGTTTATTATATTGGTTAAGATCAAAGAAATACAGAATTATAGATATATGAATGTAAATT
Source organism: Peromyscus melanophrys (assembly GCA_902168415.1). Lineage (NCBI taxonomy): Eukaryota > Metazoa > Chordata > Mammalia > Rodentia > Cricetidae > Peromyscus > Peromyscus melanophrys. Next base: position 33,244 of record CABHPR010101496.1, read on the forward strand.
TTACTCTGTAACTTAATAGCTACTACAGTTTGACTAAGGGTTTTAAGAGTCTATTTTCATCAATTATAATAATACTTCTAGTCAAGATGTGTTAACAGTTCACAAATAAAATATAAGAGGCATCCAATGGATATATGGAGAGAGCATCCATGAACATGAACTATTAAAATAGTCTCATTTGTTGATAATTATAAGCAAATGGATATCATATGTGATTTCATAAATACATTGAAGTCTATCAGTAAATCATGCTTAATAATGTGAACGTAGCATGTGTTAAATAGTACAAATGCAAAGTTAATCACTACTAGTCAATGGTAGCTGAAACTAAACTACCAATATCGCTGCCATAATGTGCTTTTGGGAACTTATTCAATAACGGCACCAATTTTATCTAATATTTCTTGATAAATGAACTGCTACATGTCAGTAGAGTTTCCTTCTCAGTTTAACCTGTTACTGAATTGTTGTAAGACATTATGTAATAATGTAAGAGATTAACGGCGATTAGCCAGCTTGTAGCAATTAGCACAGAAAGAAGGGGGAGATGTGTGAAACACTTGGGAGTCAATGGTACTTGCTGAATTGTGACAGAGGTGACAGAAGGAGAATAAGCAAGGGTAACCCTGAATGTCACTGTCTGGGTAAAGAGCAGAGACCATTGCAATAGTCTGTACCTGAGAAGAGTATGTGAGGAGTGTCTGTGTGAGGCTAAAGAAAACGTGAGCCCTGTGAGGACAGAGGGAGATTGCAGTGCTTCCTTAGTTCATTGCAAGTATGTGTGCCACGTTTGGTTTGGTTTGTTTGCTTTTCCAGGAAAATCAGTGTAGAGATATAGTTTGAATATTCTTGACCATATAGATACTGCTTAAAGTTGTGGAACAGACAGTTTACATTTGACACCAACATAGACTGTTTCAATGTTTAATTTTCAGAAAACCAGAAAAGAATAGAGCAGTCTGGTGTCTGTCTGTCAGGGAGAAAGTCAAAGTGCAGAATGGTGCATCAGGGTAAGAATGGTAAGCAAGGGCTCGGTTTCAGAGCTCTTCTAAATTAATCTCGAATGCAGACTACAAAAGCTTTTGGAACAGCAGCATTTACCATAACCTACAGGAAGTACTATTTTGTAAAGCCAAAACTTGGAATAAAAATAATGGTCAGTCCTTCCTGATCACAAATTGTTGGCTTATGTCTTTACAAGGAACTGCTCTATGGGTCTGGAGGATGTTAAATTCATCATGGGACCTGCCAGGGCATTTCTATAGTCCCAACACTTGGGAGATCCTGAGGCAGGATTGCCAGTCTGAGGCCAGCTTGGGCTACATAGTGAAATCTTATCTCAACAACAGTGATAAATGCCTCATGGTTCATAGATCCGTTTTAAAGTGTAGAACCTTTTAAGTTTAGATTCTTTTCTGGTTTTCTGAACATTAAATATTAAAAGTCTATGTTGGTGTCAAATGTAAACTGTCTGTTCCACAACTTTAATAAATCAAGAACAGTAACTAACATTTTATACAGCATGCCCTCTGCATTAAGATAAGATCTTGTCTTTATTTGAAATAGTGTCACCAAAATTATTTTGGCTATTACTTAAACACAGAGGCAATCTGGCAGTGATCACAATTACAAGTCTGGAAGAGCCTGGACATACTTGAAGGTCAGCTCTAAACAGGACTCAGCACATGCATCTTTTGGGAAGAAGCTAAAGCTCTCCTAAGACTCTCAGCTTCTAGCAGCAGAGGTACCACATAACTGCCATGCTGAAAACTGCTAGATAATTTCAGGATATTCCAAAAATGTTGATATGAAATTATTCTCCCAGGAGGGCCGGGTATAGTTTTGTGTGCAAGTGTAATGAAGGGTTTATGGTCATATATCAATATGTCCTACAAATGATATTTGGAATGAGAATTTACATTACAGTTCAATTCCTGTGGAACACAGGGTTCAAAAATGTACAGGTTTATACAAGACAGTGTTAAAGAGTAATGTGTACTGAGTAAAACCACAAGAAAAAATGGAACAAAAAGTGAAGACCTGCCCAACACAATATGCAGGATGAAACTGTCAGTGTAGAGGTAATAAGGACAGGTGTGCATGAGAGCAATTCTTGGTAGGTATGTGATTTCTTACAATTCTTTCAAAATCATCATTTACATATGAAAATTTCAGATATGTTTGGAGAGTACATACAGACAAAATCTTTTGAAATTGTCTGTGCTTTAAGGAGCCCCTATCAACTAGATCTGCTCTCCCAGCTTTATTTCAGCCCACGGCCTCATCCTGTGAAAGCTGCCGGAATATTGTCACCTCTTTTCAGAAAATATGTCTTTGATATTCATGCTGTGCCTAGGACAACTGATATAGGGTACTGTTAAGCACCCTGTGCCTGTCCCCACCTGTTTGCATTTGTATTTTGTTAAAAGCCCCCTTCCTCATACCCAGCAGGTGTGGTAACACTCTATGTTGCAGTCACAGTCCATAGTTAATCGAATAACCACTATTAGTGTTGCTATGCATGTTTGAATTTTCATTTTTCCATTTTCTTCAGAAATACAGCATCAATGTTTCCCCTGGATATACAACCATTTACTTTCAAGTGACTCTGTCTGTGATCAACTATTTCAAGCTGCAACATAGCAAATGTACAGCACGTGGCATCCCAGAGTCCAGGAAGCCTCCCCGTGGAGGGCTCATCCTGTCAGGGAGGGAAGGAACTCTCCAAAGCCATTAAGCAAGTAGTGCAAGAAGAAGTGTTTTATCCTCTGGTAGTTGTTTTGTTTGTTTGTTTTTCCCCACTAAAATTATGTTATGCTTTGTTTTGAGGGATTTTGTTGTTGTTGATTTGTTCTGTTTTGTTTTTTAAACATCAGAAGCCAAGCCACATGTAACTACAATGGAATGTCTTTTTCTAATCATCATGACCAGGAAAATGGTTTCTAAAGTTGAATCACATTTAACCACTAGGGGGTATATTGACCTGGAGGTATCCTACTGCTGACAGATGAGAATCTAACATGCTTTGACAGAGGGAAGCTAATTGCTTAACTGTAACTGTAGCATTTTCACCTCAGTGAAAATGAAAACTGGAGGACATAAAATTCTGAATGTGTTGGTTTGTTGTTTCAGAAATTATAGACTTAAATATGTTATTTCCTGTTTCTTTGTTTAAATTAAAGTTAAATGTAGTTATAGGAGTCACTACTGATACCCCTAGAACCAAGTCAGGTTATGCCTTGGTAAACACATGTCAACAGATCCATTTGTCTTGTTTCTTTGAGTAGACGGGCTTCTCCACCAAGTTGGGGGAAAGCAGCAGGCTTTCTCTTGGGCCACCAACTAGCTTCCAAATCATGACACAGAAAGTTATTATTAGTTATGAATGCTCGGCCTTAGCTTAGGCTTGTTTCTTGCTAGCTTTTATAATTTAATTCAACCTGTTTCTATTCGTCTACATTTTGCCTCAGGGCATTTTTACCTTTCTTTCATTCTGTATGTCCTACTGCAAGTCTGGCTGGCTGATGGCTGCCTGACTGGCTATCTCCAGGCATCTCCCTCTTTTTCTCCCTTGTTCTCTTATCTCCATTTTTTTCTCAAGCCTAGATTCTTCCTTTTACTTATTCTCTCGGACTTCTAGCCCTGCCTATCCATCTATTGCCTAGCTATTGGCCATTCATGTTTTTATTAGACCAATCAGATGGCTTAGGCAGGCAAAGCAACTCATCTTTACATCATTAAACAAATGCAGCATAAACAAATGTAACACATCTTTGCCTAGTTAAAGTAATATTCTATAACAATTATCTTGATTCACTGTACTTGTAAAAAATAATTTAAAAAGACATATGGACATGAGGTCTACATTAGGGGTCAGAAGACATCTATCTGTCAAGGCTAGTTCACCTAAGTTGTGCTGAGCCAAGTTACTTAAATTCTGTGCCTCTATTTTCTCATTAGTTGAGTGGCCAAAGTGATACTTTATTTATACCTTACTTGGGTTTGCTGTGGATATTAAATGTGTGATATGTTTAAAATACATGAAATGGAGTTAGATACCGCAAAAGTTCAGTGTATACTACTCTTTCTTTCTTTCTCTCTTTCTTTTTTTTTTCTTTACAACAGAAAAGGTTTTACTGACTTTAGAGGAATAAAGAAAGATTCCAATGCTTAAAGTCTTATAAGTGCAACACTAGTCAATTATTTACTATATCTTTTTATAATTATTTTTATGGATTTTAAAATTTTTATTCTTCTCCCATATATTCCATCCTGACTTCAGTTTTCCCTCCCTCCCCTCCATCTCTCCTTCTCACCTCATAACAAGCTACAATAAGACCAGGTACATGCCATCACATCAAGGTTAGATCAAGCAACCCTACAGGAGGAAAAGGGTCCTAGAAGCTGGCAAAAGAGTCAGTGATTGCCCTTGTTCCCATTGTTAAGCATCCCACAAGAACACCAAGCTACTCATCTGTAAAGTATATTCAGAGGACCTAGGTCAGACCCCTACAGGCTTCCTGATCTCTATGAGCCTCCATGAGACCCAGTCAGTTGATTCTGTGGGCCATGTTCTTGTAGTGTCAAATCTTCTGGTTCCTCTGATTCTTCCTTCCCCTCCTCCACAGTACTCCCAACATCTACCCAGTGTTTGGCTGTGGAACTCTGTATCTGCTCCCATCAGTTGCTAGATGAAGTCTCTTTGGTCTCTTTGATACAATTTGCAAGATGATTATAAATGACATTTTGAAACAAAGAAATGATTGCCATTCCTGGAACAGGCAGTACAGAACTATTTGTAGTTAAGATTACAGGCAATGCATAGCCCAATCAGAGGTTTAATCATAAACAAAAATGAACCTGTTTGTCTTTACTGTAAGGTGGCTTTTGAGCCCAATGTGGAGGCAGGCTGGTTCTTCAGAGGATCCACCCAAACCTGCAAAAAGCAGCAGTGTAACTTCAGCAGGCCCTGGTACTGAGCTCACTGACTCAGACTCTGGCCACTGAGTCTTAACTACTCTTCACTGCATTTGATGAACTTATGTTCCCATCTGCTGTGTGGCTCTTCTATGTTAGTTCTGAGGTGATTTCTCCTTCTTGAAAGTAATTCCTTTTTAAGTGGCCCACTCCTTTGTCACTGGAATTAGTCCTGTGCCATTTTTTTTACTACTTTAATAAAATTCTTGTTTTCTTTGAGAAAACAGAACGAAATTGATCTTGGCTTTTCCCTATCCCCCCAACTATCTCTTTATACACCACCAACAGGGGTACACTTTTTAATTCTTGCTAATCAATTCTACCAACTGGGAAGCAAGTATTCAAATATATGAGTGTGGGCAGGGGGCCTTTCTCACTCTAACCACCACAGTCGATTACTCTTCCACACTGTAGTAGTTTGAATGTGACTGACCCACATAAACTCATAGGGAGTGACATTATTAGGAGGTTTGGCTTTGTTGGAGTAGGTATGGCTTTGTTGGAGGAAGTATGTCACTTCAGGGGTGGGTTTTGAGGTTTCATATATGCTCAAGTCATGTCCTGTGGCGCAGTTCACTCCTTATTGCCTGTAAGTCAAAGACATAAAATTCTCAAAGACATAAAATGCTCTTTCTCCAGCATCATGTCTGCCTGCATGCCTCCATGTCCCACCATGATGAAAATGTACTGAGCCTTTGAACTGTAAGCCACCCCAATTAAATGTCTTTCTTTATAAGAGTTGCCATGGTCATGGTGTCTCTTCACAGCAATAGAAACCCTAACTAAGACATACATTTTATGTACTCTCTCTGTCCTGGAGACATTGAGCCCATATGCTGCTGGGGCAGAATTATGTACAGCTGGATGGGAGGTATAGGGTATAGAGGTATAGGTATAGAGTGGCTGGAATCTCAAATAAAGGTGGAAGGGATCTCACAGGCCTCTCTTTGTGTGAGGGACATTCTGCAGTCATGAGGAGCTCTTGATGTGGTTATAGGTGTTCTGATTAAAATGACAAAGCTGTTGTGTTTAGAGGACCATGGTTTAAATTTTCAAAATGATGTTGATATTTTTTAATTTTCAACTAATATTTCTTTTACTACACCATTGATTATAATTTTGGGTCTGGGACTTTTTTTAAATACTCTAAAAGTAATTTAATTTACTCTAAGAGCAAGTTAAAATGGACTTAATTTAAGTCTTTGTCCTAAGAACTGAAACTATCCAATCAGCATACACAGGAAACATTTTATTTATGATAGTATTTTCTTTAAAATTGAAGTTTTTGGCCTGTGTATAGAATATAATTGTGGAAATACAGGCAAAACAAAACCTGCTTAAAATAAAGTATTTTATGTGAGGTTGAATGGTGGTTCGATTTTCTCAGACACTTTGTTTCCATTCAGAACCTCTTTGAGCTTTACGCATTTTAAAGTTCAGTCTTAAACTGTGCTGTGCTAGATTTTATGGGCCATTTGCTGTACTTACATAGTTCTGTTTAGGCATAGAGCTGCAATTTTCTATTCAGTTTATCAACAAATTTTCTACGAACTACTGTTTCTGAAACTACAAAATGTAGGAATGAAGCAAAAAAGGAAAAAGGCAGAAGAATAAATGGAGAGAGGGAGAGGATGGGGAGAGGGGAAGGAAGGAAGGCAAATAAGTGAGCACTCAGGGAGCAGAGGGGAAGGAAAGATGGAGGAAAGGAGGAAGGAGGTAAGGTGTGAGGGAAAAGGACTTGCTTTCAAGAACTAAATGCCTTGCAGGTTTATATTAGGAAAATTAAAGGCTAGAAAGATAACTCAACTGGCAAAGTACAACATGAGGACCTGGGTTTGATTCCTAGAATGCATGTAACAAAGCCTGGTGTAGTACACATGTGAGATTATAATGGCAGCCCTGGAGAATTAGAAACAGAAAGATCTCCAGAGCGAGCCAAATCTGCGATCTCCAAGCTGATAGAGTCTGTGTCAAAAGACAAGGTGACCGGTGCCTGAGGTACAATATCTGAGGTTGTCATCTGACTTCTTCAGCCATATGCACACACACACATACACACACACAAAAAAAATAAATGAATAAAGCTTAAAGACTGAAATTTCTGCATTTGTAGGGCATTATATAAAAGGCAGACGAAAAGGAAATCAGTTGCTGTGAAATGACTTATATTGCCCCCAAAGGCACATGTTTAAGTGTCAGTTCCCCAGTGGGCCTGTAATTACGCTATAAAGGAGGATACTATACAACTGTTTTTTTTTTGTTTTTTTTTTGTTTTTTTTTTTTTTTGTTTTTTTTTTTTTTTTTTTTTTTTTGAGAGAGAGAAAAATACAGAACACAATTAGAAAGTAGCCATCTGCCAAACAGTGCACCTCAGAGAAATGAAGCCTGCTGGGCCTCTCTGTGAGGTATCCCTAGCACAAACTCAAAAGGCATGACCATTGTTGGAGTCCTGTGCTGGCTGTGTGAGCTTTCTCTTCCTCTCCATGCCTCCCATACTTCTAACATTTCATCTCATCCTCTCTCTTCCTCTGTCCTCCTCTCCTCTTCCTTATGTCCTCTATCCCCACTTCCTGCCATCCATTTAGACACAGAAAAGGCATCTCCAAATCAGGAAGAGAGTCCTCATAGGAACACCTACTTCTGGTCTTCAGAATTGTGAAAAATGTATCTGTCTAGGACTCTGTTACCTGTTCCTTAATCTGCCAATCTCTATTTTATCATGATAAAGTTCTTCAAAATAAAAATAAAAATATCCCAACAGCTCCCTGTTTCAAACTGAATGACATCACACTTCTCAGTCTTCATTCAAAGCCTGTCCTCATGGGTTATCTGGTTCTAACTCCGATTGGTGTCTCAGTTCTGCATTGGTCAATGTGCTCTTTTCATTATTCTGCAGGTAGGCAATGGTGACTTCTTAATGCAAATTCCTGGGCATTTGCTGCCCCAAGGCTCCCCATCTTCACACTTTGCTGCCCCAAGGCTCCCCGTCTTCACACTTTGCTGTGTGTATTCTGAAGCTGTTTTCACCTCTTTATTAAAACTCCCCTGATGTTCTAATTGTCTTCTTCTACTGATCATGGCTAAACTATAGTTTAACTTCTTAGATTGCTGTCTGCATTTCAGTTGCAGAACTTGTCCTGTTTCTTTTCTACATTCCAGAGCACTGAGCTTGATGGAGGCTAGAGGACCGATGACTAACAATTCTTAGGTTGCTGAGGAAAGCATAACAACTTTGTAGAGAAAAAGAAAATAGCTTTACAGTCTCTATAAATATCTTAATTTCATTTTTATAATTTCAGCCAATTTGGCTTCTGGGTCTTACCGAAGGTACCATACTGAGTCATTTCTGAATTGTATTTCATTACAATTTGTTTTAAGACTATAAAAAAA